>CAUJRU010001979.1:0-99784 GCA_963277665.1 Viscum album | reverse complement strand
TTAATTTTTTGTCAATGATTATAGGTCTGATATGACATTGATCCTGAGAGACATACATAGAGGTAGAGGCAATGGTAGTGAATGAGGAATGCGAATACTAGGCTGCAAGTGTGTATCTGCAGGATCAACAATACTAGTGGTCTACACATTGTAGGATCGAAATGGTGATGTAAATGCTCAATATACAAGAAGGTGGTGAATTCTATACTTTAAAAAATTCCTTTGGAACCTGTAAAGTTAGTTACAAATAACTATGTTTTCCTTGAGTTAAATGAAAGGGCTAAGTTTAACAAAGTTAAACGTAAGAAAATTCACAACACCTCTAATACCGAATGAAAACTTGGAAAGAGATTCTGAACGTAGGTTCCAGAAATATGGTTCCGGAAATTGAAACTTACCAAAAGATTACAATATGAGATTCTACCTTAAAGCATATTGAATATAAATGAAACAGAGTACAAGTAAGGAAGTATAAGAAAGTTATACTTTCCTTATAATACAAAATGCAGTGGAAATAAACAAGTAGTAAAACTACAAGTAACAAGATATAAGTCTTTTAACACAAAGAGAAGGGTATCCAACAACCTTGGATAAAGGTCCCTTGATTTATACTTTCAAGAAAGTCTGTCTTACCCACACCAGGGTAAGCCCTCGATATAAAGATCGGAGTGTCTCTGTCTTGCTATCCCCGCAAGCCCTAAACTTCAAGGTAGTTGGAAACCCCTGTTTTCCTCAGCAAGGAAGCCCTCAAACTCCAAGGTAGTCATCACCTCTGTCTTCCTATCCCCGGAAGTCCTCAAATGTAATCACCAACATTCAAAGTCACACGAAGTATTGAGAGTTAATAAGAGCCTCTCTCTCTAGAAATCACTTCAACAGCATGTATGCACAATAACCAAGTTGTTCATTCATCCATCCATCAGTTTGTTGTGAGCTCTTTCAAATGAGATCCTATTTATAGGTAAGGTTGGCCTCCTTCCCAACGGTCATATTTTCCTTAAACAACTGAGGGACATGTACACGTGTCACTTAGTCAACGGTTAGTTTATAACAAAATAGACGACATCATTTTATAACAAAACAAGTGTAACAGAATGTACGACACCATTTAAAATGTAACTCAAATGATTCGGAGTGAAGGTTTGCAGTGAAAGTTCTAAGTGTATGGAAAATAATAAAGAGTAGACAAAATATAAAGGCATAAGAAAAATTAAAGTTCGGAGTGAAGATTCGGAGTCTGAATAAATTTAGAGTGTACAAAACAGAGATGATCCGATTCTGTTTAATAGATGATTTCAGAATGAGAATTCATCATCAAAATTCGTAATGAGATTTCATCATAAGAATTAGTAATGAGAATTCGTATCCAGAATTCGGAATGAGAAATCATCATCAGAATTCGTAATGAGAATTTGTCATCATAAATCTTAAAGAAAATTAATTATCAGAATTCGTAATGATAATTCGTCATTAGAATTCGTAATGAGAATTCAATGTCAAACTTCATAACGATTCGTATCCTGAATCTGGAATATGACATAGTCAGTGTTCGTATCCGGAATTCAGAATGATACTTTATTACAGTTCACATCTGTAATTCTGAGTGAAACTTCCTTAGAGTTCATATTCAGAATTCGGATCCTAAAAAAAATACATTATATCAAAGTTTCAAAAAAATCCAAGAAAATAGAAATGAATCCGAATTTTATACATAGGAAAAAATATGAATGAAAATATGATAAGAATAATTTTTCTTACAAAAGCGATTTTCCTTATAAAAGCAATTTTTCTTATAAAAGCAATCTTCCTTATAAAAGCATCTTTTCTTATAAAAGCGATTTTCTTAAAGATAAGGTGTTTGTGATTTTCAAAACAAGACGGAATGTAAAAGTCCTAAGAAAAACCTTATTGACTCAATAATCTCCCCCTTTTTAAAAAGCACAAACATCCTTGAAAAAGAAATTCTAATAAGAAAGAAAAACATTAAGGCTTATCTCCCTTTTCTTTAAGGATATTGATTAATATGACTAACTCCCCCTTAGGCTTTGAAACTCTAAGGATTGTATTCTAGATTTCCGGAGTGACACTTCATTACAAATAAGAAAGTATTCTTTAATGAAAAACTCCCCCTTAGATAAACTCTTATTAGAGTTTGTTTTCGTTCAAATCATTTGTTAAGATTCTTTTTCCCTTTAATTAGAGATCTTTTCCTTATCCCCCTTTGTGATTTTCTAAAAATAATACAAGGGAATGGAAAATATAACAAAGTACCTGAAAGATTAGTAGTAACAACAACAAGAAACGAGCAAGCACAAATTTTTCAATAAGATTGAAAATTTCGACAAAAAAAGATTTAAGGTACAACAAAAGATCAGATCTGTCTATTTTGGATCTTTCTCCTTCGCCATGAGACCCTTTAGAATAATCTTTATCTTCTTTATGTCTTTATGTTCTTCTTCAGCTTGCTTCTCTAATACCGCTATTCTTACAGATTCAGCTTCAATATTTTCTTCCTGAGCTTTATGCTTTTCTTCCTTGGCTTTAAGCTTTTCTTCCTGAGCATTCATCTTTTCTTGAAACTCAATCTGATGATCCCTTTCAAACTTCCAGTTTTGAGAGAAAGAATTTAGCTTCCCATTCAGATCTTTGACTTCTTGAATCCGAAAGTTCTTCTCATCTGTCAGCTTCTCTTCAAAGGAAGAAGTCAGCTCATTTATCTTCCTAACCTCAGTCTCAAAAGAATCGTTAATATTGTCTTGAAATTCATCAAATAACCTCATTTCTTCTACAGTCTTCCTCGACCAGTTTGTCATCCTCTTACAAGATTTTCTATGGGCTTCGTAGCCAACAAAGATTGTTCTGAACTAAACCTCTATTTCAACACACTTGTCTATAACCATAGATACGGAGTCTGATTTATGATTTAAAGCATATTAGAGCATCTGACATCTTGAGTCAATACTTGAGAAGGTTGGAATGGTTCCCACCAACTTCTTTAAAGACTGAACAACAAAGTCATGCCCCACCAAAGATGACTCCGAATCCGTGACTCTGCTTGGAGAAGTTTCTTCTTCAATAAGGACAAGCTTTCTCTTTGAAGAACTACAAACTTCTTTTCTCTTCACCACTACTGAACTTGGAGTATCAGAAAGTATTTTCTTTCCCTTGACTTTCTTCAAAATAGAATCATGTTCCGGAGTTTTCCTTTCACTATCAGATACTTGGACAACATTATCTTCCTCATCATCAACTTCCTGAACACCAACCTCTATGTTTTCCATCTGAGGAATATCATGTAAAAGTTGTTCTTCTTCTCCATGATAAGCTACTTCTTCTTCTCCTTTCTCTTCTTCCATTGCTGGAGTAACTAGCATCGAAGATTCAACTTATGATGTTCAGAGTGATAAGGGTTCCGAAGGTGTCCCCTTATAATCATCTACTTGTTTCAACACATCTCTGGTTTCACCACTTCCTTCAGAAACATCTTCTTCCTCTTCCACTTGCTTAACTTGCTCTACATCCTTAGCAGTCTTGGCAACCGCTTCTTCCGGAGCAACGAAATTTCTTGTTGGAGTCTCATGAATGGATTCAAGAGAAAAAGATCTCAGAACATGAATATTTATAGAAACCATCTCATTGAATTTCATCAAAGCCTGAGCTACCTCAGACTCAGACATCTTCTTCTTGAGCTTCTTTTCTTTTTCTTGTTTTTCGAGCTCATCTGCAGTTCTTTCCTTCAAGGCCTTAGCCTCCTCAGGGTCCAAGCCAAACTGAGGCTCCCCTTGCACTCTATTTTATTTCATCTCCCTCCATTTAGCAACAACCTCAAATGGGTAAGATTTCTTCTTCTTTGGGTTTGGAGGTGCGAAATGAACTTCCATAGACTTGGGATCCTCGGCTTCTACATCCACTTCCTTCAGCTTTCTCTTCCTTACCGGCTTAGAGGATTCCGGATCAGCAGCTTTCGGAACTGGTTCTTTTTGAGAAGGTAGATCAATAAACTGTCTAGACTCCTTGTCATAGGCTACATCCATTCTTTTGAGTGTACCATCACTCACTAGCATAATCTTGCAAACTCTTGGATTATATTTTCAAGCCTCCTTGAAAGACTCAAGGCCATGAACTATCAACTTGGAGAGGATTGCTGGATACATAATAATCTGAGCTCTCAGATTTCCTTTCTTCAAATTCTCAAGAATGATAAGAATGTGATTCATCAAATTAAACTTCCTCAGATTTATCAGAAAATCTAGGATGTAGATCTCACTCTTCTTTAAGTTGTCTTTGTCACCCTTCCTCGGTACGATAAGACCCTGTACCCATAAATCTAGAATCGGAAAATTTGTAGATATACTAGCAATCTTCGGAGCCTTGTCATCTGCCAGTCCGAGAGTTTCTAAAGCTTTTTCCTTGTTGAAACTACCTTTTGAATCCGGCAACACATGAGATATAAAATCAGATTCACCTTCATTATTCAGCCCTACCAAGCTGGCTGCCTTGGCATATGAAAGTTTATAAGTCTTACCATAATACATAAAAGAAAACTTGTCCCTTCCATCTTCCTGATGAAAAGAAACTATCTTATAGAATTCTATAAGAAAATCTGAATACACTTCATCTTGGTTCCTGGGTTTTGACACCGCAACATCTTCCCAACCATTAAGCATGATATTCTTGGAAATAAGAGAGTCGTACTTGTTGATGAAATCCAGATGGACCAGTCTCTCTCTATATAATAACCACTTTGAAATCGGCCTAGAAGAAGACATGTCTTGAGAAGCTTCTTCCACAGACATTCGGATTTGGAGACCTTTGAGAAATTCGGAACTGAAAAAGATGATGTTCGAAACTGTCTTAAAACAAAGATGCAGAACTTCGAGACGCTGGAGCTTGAAAACTGATGTGGGACAACCATTTGGGGTCCCCTTTATATAGGCAACGAGAAAACGGTTCAACTTCCACGGTTGATCGAACGGTTGTGATAAGCTGAGATCAGATCTGACGGTCAAAAACCAATTCTCTTGAATCCGATCTTTTGAGGTTTTTATTAAAACAAAGAATTAAGAAAATTATAATCCGAAAACAAAATATAAGAAAATGTCAGCAAGTAAAATATGACTACGAAAACTTAGGTAAGGAAATAATAACTTTCCGATTGGCTAAGGAGGATTATTCGGAATGGGTAATATTCTTACGAAAACAAAAAAACATTATTACAGAAAGACAAAATTCTGGAAACTGACTACGAAAAACAAACTCAGTAAGGAAAACTCAGTACGAAAATTTCATTACAAAATTTTGAAAATGAAAAACTTATTATGAAAGATTCGGAATGAAAATCCTGTTATGAAAATATCAGTACGAAAATTTCCATTCCGGACATTTCCATTCCAGATGTTTTCTATACGAAAATATCCATTCTGGAATGTTTTAGTTCCGGAAATTCCATTCCGGAATTTTAATTCCGAAAAGTTTGAAAATAGTTTTTGAAAAACTTTTTTAAACTAACAATCAAATGTACTCCCCCTATGAAATGGATTTTATGGCTGTAAGGAGACTATTTAAACAGAAAGTTAATTAAGAAGGATTACCTTACGGTTATCATTCCTAACTTCTATTTAATATATTCAAATCTATCAGAAAGAAAAGATTTTGTGAAAATATCAGCATGTTGATCTTGCGTTCCGATAAACTGAAGAATAATATCTCCTTTAAGTGAGTGATCCCTAAGAAAGTGATGCCTAATATCTATGTGTTTTGCACGAGAGTGATGTGCAGGGTTCATACTAAGAGCAATGGCACTAGTGTTATCACACAAAATTTGAGTTTTAGTAAAACTCATGCCATAGTCTGTGAGTGTGTGTTGCATCCACAACACATGAGCACAACAACATCCAAATACTACATATTCAGCTTCAGCAGTGGAGAGTGCTACAGAATGTTTCTTCTTGCAGGACCAAGAAACTAATGAATCTCCTAAGAAATGACAAGTTACGGATGTACTTTTTCTATCCATTCTACATCAACCAAAGTCAGCATCAGAAAAGATTTTTAGGATAAAATCATATCCAGAAGTATAAAATAATCCTAGATCCATGGTTCTCTTAAGGTAGAGAAAAAATATTTTTACTGCCTTTATGTGAGATTCCATAGGATTGGATTGATATCTTGCACATAAGCATACTGAAAACATTAGGTCTGGTCGTCTAGCTGTTATGTATAGAAGACTTCCTATCATTCATCTAAAAGATGTTTGATCTACTGGTTTCCCATCTTCATCAAGGTCTAAAGAGTTTTAGGTACCAATGGGAGTACTAATACTTTTAGTGTTTTCATAACAATACTTTTTAAGAAGATCTTTAATATACTTATGTTGAGATATTTAGGTTCCTTCTGGTTTTTGAGAAATTTGAAAACCATGGAAAAATGTTAACTCACCCATCATACTCATTTAAACTCATATTTCATTATACTGGCAAAAGAGTCGGTCAAAGATTGCTGAGTTGAACCAAATATGATGTCATCAACATAAATTTGAACAATCAAAACATTTTTATTATCTTTCTTTATAAAAATGGTTGGATCTGCATTTCCCTTAACATAGTTATTTTGAAGCAAAAATCCAGTGAGTCTATCATACCATGCTCGTGGGTCTTGTTTAAGGCCATACAGAGCATTGGTAAGTCTAAAAATATAATAAGGATGTTTTGTATCTTCAAAGCCAGGAGGTTGTTCAACAAAAACTTCCTCTTGAACATAACCTTTAATAAAATTACATTTCACATCCATTTGGAAATGTTTGAAATTAAAGAATGCTGCAAAGGCAAGTAGAATACGGATAGATTCAAGTCTAGCTACTGGAGCATAGGTTTCTCCATAGTCTATTCCCTCTTGCTGATTATAGCCTTTTGCAACAAGTCTAGCTTTATTTCTTACTATGAGTCAATTTTCATCACATTTATTTCTGAAAACCCATTTGACTCCAATTATAGAAGTTTCCTTAGGTCTTTCAATCAAGTTCCAGACTTTATTCCTTTCGAATTCATTTAGTTCATCTTGCATGGCTTTAATCCAATCATCATCACCTAAAGCATCATCAGTGCTTTTAGGTTCTAATTGGGAAAGAAATGCTAGATGTTCTACTTCATTTCATAGGGAACTTCTAGTCCTTACAGGTTTATTTACATCACCAATGATACTATCACTAGGATGATTCTTAAGAAACGCCTGATTTGGGTTTTGAAAAGCATGTTCATCAACATAGGGTACAAAGTCCTCTGGGGTAAATGTTTCATGAATATCTTCTTGAACATTATCCTTATCATAAGGATCTTCTATCAAAGGTTGATAATAAGTTTTTGAAAACACATCCGAGGATGTTGGCTGAGGTGTTTTAAAAACAAAAGGATCTGACTCATCAAATTTTACATGTAGTGTTTCTTCAACAATACAAGTGTTTTTATTAAAAACTCTATAAGCCTTAGATGTTGTGTAATAACCTAAGAAAATTACTTCATCAGATTTTGGTGGGAATTTATGTAAGTTATATTTAGTATTCAAAATTAATACTTTTCAACCAAAAACCTTGAAGTAGGATAGTATTGGTTTTCTACCATTCGATAACTCATAAGGAGTTTTATTCAGAAAAGGTCTAATCAAAACTCGATTTATAGTATATCAAGCAGTACTTACAGCTTCAGCCCAGAAATGTCTAGATATAAAATATTCACTCAACATGGTTCTAGTTATCTCTTGAATAATTCTATTTCTTCTTTCAACTACACCATTTTTTTAGGAGTTCTAGGTGCTGAAAAATTGTCAGTAATACCTTTTTTACTACAAAAATTTTCAAAATCAGAAGTTTTGAAATTCTCCACCATGATCAATATGAATAGTTTTCAATGAAAGATTTTTTTCATTTTTAACTTGAGCTCTAAAACTTTTGAAATAAGAAAAAGCTTCAGATTTCATTACTAGAAAATATACCCAAGTACATCTAGTGTAATCATCAACTAGAACAAACACATAGTATTTACCTCCAACACTTCCAGTTTGTGTTGGACCAAAAAGATCCATGTGCACTAACTGTAATGCATCGGTTGTTGGGACTTCACCGATTGATTTAAAACTACATTTATGTTTCTTACCATATTGACAAGGATCACAAACTTTAGAAGAATCAAATCTATGCTCCGGTAGATCCTTAACTAGTTTCTTCTTAGAGAGTTTACATAGGTTCCTAAGGTTACAATGACCTAGTCTTCTATTCCATAACCAGGAATGATATTCCATTGCACTAAGGCTAGGTAAATCATGGCTTCTTAGATCTTCTATGTTTATGGTGTAAACATTCTCTTGCCTATTGGCTGAGAGAATAAATTCTTCCTTGGAATTGTGAACTAAGAACTTATCATTCCTAAAATTCACAAGTTAACCTTCATCACATAACCGAATTATGCTAATAAGGTTGTGATTAAGACCATTAACAAAAAGAACATTTGAAATCAATGTTTTACCAAGAAAAACAATATTACCAATACCAACAATCTCACCCTTAGCATTATCTCTGAAAGTTACCTTTCCTCCTTTCGTTTCGATAATCTTTTCAAAATATATTTTGTTACCAGTCTTGTGCCGGGAACATCCACTATCCATATACCATGTATTGTTGCTGGTACTCTTTTTATTTTCCTGAAATCAAGATGAAAATTAGACTTTCAGAATCCAAACTTGTTTGGATCCGAGATTTCTAGACAACAAAATTTTAGGTACCCACATCTTCTTAGAAAAGTAAGCTTTGTGAAATCCTAGAGATTGGGTTTTGTTTAGGGAACAATTCGTTGCCCAGTGACCACCACATTGACACTTAGTACAAAATGGGGCACTTTGAGGAACAAAAAAATTGTTACTGAAAATTGGGTTTGCATGGGTATAACCAAATCCAGAATTATTTCTTAATGGTCGTATTTGGGAATACATTTTATCAAAATTTTCCTTCCCATGGGTAAAGTTTGATAAAAACTTCTTTAAGGAAAAAAATTCAGACTTGAGTTTTATAACCAAGTTTTTATCCTCAAAATCATTAGTTTTAGAACTAGAGCTAGGCTCGAAAACATTTTTATTTGAAATTACTTTCTCTAATTCTTTAGAATGTTTTTTCTTCTCAGAACTTATTTCATCAAGATTATTTGAAATACTTTCAAAATCAGCATTTTTCTTATTAAGATATTTAGAAAGATCTGATATCT
Organism: Viscum album; assembly: GCA_963277665.1. Taxonomy (NCBI): domain Eukaryota; kingdom Viridiplantae; phylum Streptophyta; class Magnoliopsida; order Santalales; family Viscaceae; genus Viscum; species Viscum album. Next base: position 90,536 of record CAUJRU010001979.1, on the reverse strand, counting down.
CTTTTGTAAGAATAGAATTCCTAGAGGTTGCCTTATCATGTTTCTTATTGAGATTGGAATTCTCAATCTCAAGAAGTTAAACAATCCTAGAGACTTCTTCAAAAGTAGGTCATGTATTTTCTTCATCAGAAGAGGATTCTTCATCAAAAGAGTTATAATACTTACTATTATTCGAATTTAAAGAAACATTGGTCAATGATTCATCATTTTGTACCTTACCCATAACACAATGATTATCAATAGGTAATCTGGATATAAGACCAAGATTCTTCTATCCTGAAGATTCATAATCAGAAGATTCATCTGAAGAGTCACCACCACTGGAACTCCAGATGTCATTAGCTTTCAAAACATTCTTAGATTTTTCTATATAATACTTCTTTATGTTCCTGTCTGAATGACTTTCATTCCTTTCTTTCTTTTTGAGCATAGGGCAATCTGGTCTTTTATGTACAGCTCTCTTGCATTCATAACAAGTAACTTATCTATCTCTCTTATCTTTCCTTTCCTTTTTCTTATACTTGGATTGGAAATTTCTCTGGCCAGCTATCTTGTTCATCCTTCGAGCAAGATTTTCTAATTCATTTTCTGATATTTCACTCTCACTAGAATCTGACTGAAATACCATCTTCTTAGACTTAGATCTGGTTACTCTATCTTGAGTCTTAGAATTCATATGATTTTATGTTGTTGTGAAAGAAACAGTACCATTTCCATTTTTCTTTTTGATGTTGTTAGCATCTCTATTCATTCTGGTTTCATGTTGGAGAAGAGTTCAAAAAAGCTCATAAAGAGAAATTTGAGTGACTTTCTTGTCCTCATCTATATCAGTTCTTTTTGACTCCCACTCATTAGGCATGATATCAATTATTTTATCCACAAGAGCTTCATCATCTAAACCTTTCTCTCCCATAGACTGTAGGCTGTTTACGATAGTCATAAATCTCTGTTGAACTTTACAGATTGGTTCTCCATAAGGAAAGTTGAAGCCATGATATTCAGCTCTGAGCATAGCTCTCCTAGTCTCAATCACCTTAGATGTTCCAAAGTGTGTAACCTCTATCTTCTTCCAGATACAGTTAGCTGCTTCACAAGAATAAATTTGGCTATATATATTTCTGGTCATTGAACAAAGTAGAGTATTGCGTACCTTATAGTTGAGTTGATATTCTTGCTTTTCCTGGTTAGTGAACGTTCTAACTTCCTTGTCAGGAACTTTATAATCACCAGTAATCATAACAAAATTTTCCACTCCAATATTGATAACAAAAGTCTTCATTTGATCTCTCCAGTACTTATAATCATTACCATCAAAGATTCGTGGTCTTGTAGGATTTAGATTATCAATTGAACCAACATTAATTCCTGCCATAATTATAATAACCTTCGGCACACAAACTTGTTAGTAGCAAAAGTTTTTAATCACAAAATTTGGAATGGAAAAGTTCGGAATGGAAAATTTTGGAATGATAAAGTGAGAAAGAAAAACTTATTTGTAAGTACAAGTATTTCAGAGACATCCTCTAAAACCAATTGTAGGATCGAAATAGTGATGTAGATTCTCAATATACAAGAGGGGGGGGTTGAATTGTATACTTTAAAAATTACTTTGGAACCATTAATGTTAGTTACAAATAACTATGTTTTCCCTGTGTTAATGGAAAGGGTTAATTTTAACAAAGTTAAACATAAGAAAAATCACAACACCTCTAATACCAAATGAAAACATGGAAAGAGATTCTGAACATAGGTTCCAGAAATATAGTTCCAGAAATTGAAACTCAAAAAAAGATTACAATATGAGATTCTACCTTAAAGCATATAGAATCTAAATGAAACAGAGTACATATACGAAAGTATAAGAAAGTTATACTTTCCTTATAATACAAAATGAAACGGAAATAAACAAGTATTAAAACTACAAGTAACAAGGTATAAGTCTTTTAACCCAAAGAGAAGGGTATCCAACAACCGTGGATAAATGTCCCTTGATTTATACTTTTGAGAAAGTTTGTCTTACCCACACCAGGGTAAGCCCTCGATACGAAGATCGGAGTGTCTCTGTCTTGCTATCCCCGCAAGTCCTCAACTTCAAGGTAGTTGGCAACCTCTGTCTTCCTCAGCAAGGAAGCCCTCAAACTTCAAGGTAGTCAGCACATCTGTCTTCCTATCCCCGGAAGTCCTCGAATGTAATCACCAACATTCGGAGTCGCAGAAAGCTTTGAGAGTTAATAAGAGCCTCTCTCTCTAGAAATCACTTCAAAAACATGTATGCACAATAACCAAGTTGTTCATCCATCCATCCATCGGTTTTTTGTGATCCCTTTCAAATGAGCTCTTATTTATAGGTAAGGTTGGCATCCTTCCCAACGGTAATATTTTCCTTAAAAACGGACGGACCTGTGCACATGTCACTTAGTCAACGGTTAGTTTATAACAAAATAGACGACATCGTTTTATATCAAAACAAGTGTAACAGAATGTACGACACCGTTTAAAATCTAACTCAAAAGATTCAGAGTGAAGGATCGGAGTGTAAGGAAAATAATAAAGAGTAGACAAAATATAAAGGCATAAGCAAAATGAATGTTCGGAGTGAAGATCGGAGTCTGAATAAATTCAGAGTGTAAAAAATAGAGATGATCAGATTCTGTTTAATAGATGAATTCAGAATGAGAATTCAGCATCAGAATTCGTAATTACATTTCATCTTAAGAATTCGTAATGAGAATTTGTATCTAGAATTCGGAATGAGAATTCATCATCAGAATTCGTAATGAGAATTCATCATCATAAATCATAATGAAAATTCATTCTTAGAATTCGTAATGAGAATTCGTCATTAGAATTCGTAATGAGAATTCAATGTCGAACATCATAATGATTCGAATCCTGAATCTATAATAGGACTATGTCAGTGTTCGTATCCGGAATTAGGAATGATACTTTATTACAGTTCTCATCTAGAGTTCAGAGTGAAACTTCCTTACAGTTCTTATTCAGAATTCGGATCCTAAAACAGAATACTTTATATCAAAGTTTAAAACAAATCCGAGAAAACAGAAATGAAAACGAATTTTATACTTAGGAAAAAATATGAATGAAAATATGATAAGAATAAGTTTTCTTACAAAAGAAATTTTCCTTATAAAAGCAATTTTTCTTATAAAATCAATTTTCCTTATAAAAGAAATTTTTCTTATAAAAGCGATTTTCTTAAAGATAAGGTGTTTGTGATTTTCAAAACAAGAAGGAATGTAAAAGTCATAAGAAAAACCTTATTGACTCAACACACATGAAGATAAGGCCTCAATTACATAATGATGTCATCAATAATATCACCATAATATTTCATTGCTTTTTAAAATTCATCTTTGTTCTCAATGATGTTGTCCAAAAAATGGAGTTATATCATTCAGCATTTGAACATGAGTTTTGAAATCAAGAGTGGCTGGGAAGATTTTCTAATTCTCTACAAGGTACTTGAAATAGTTTGTCATATCATTTTTAGAGAAAATACTAATGATGTAGAAATCAACCTTCTTTGTAATTTCATCATGATCAACATTGGAAAACATGGAATGAATTATTACAAAATTAAGAACGTTTTCAATGTTCTTGACAACCACTGATAGTGACTTTTCATTAAATCCACTTAGCACTGATCAATGTTCTCCATTAACAACTATTCCAAGATGATCACTATAGAAGGAAGGTTGATATGACTGTCCAGATGCCCTAGAGGCTGTAAAAGCTGAATTAAGGGAAATAAATTTATTTAGAACATTCTGGAGACATCCTTTATACTCATCAGTTAATTTGTTGAGACCAATTTCATGCTCACACATTTCTTGAACTATTTTCTTGTTTCATTACGAATATTTATTAGCTAAGGAATTAAGGATAGCTTGAGTTAGAGAGAAAACTTATTCTAGAATCTGACCACTAACATCCTGAATAGGATGAGAAATTTGATCTGGTCCTGGTTTCAACACTCTCTGCATGTCTTCAATCATAGCTCTAAAAGACTTCACATCATCACTCAACGATTTATTCTCAATTATATCCTATTGAATTTCATGAATAATTTTGGGTGAATCTTCCAGTTAATATTTTAAAAAAATATAAAAACATCTATTTAACTTAGGTTTATTATAGGAGAAGGTAGAGTGTTCATAATCATTTACACTCCATCCAATAAAGTAGCTCTAAATGATTTCAAATCATTGTCACTCACTAAGGTGGATGATTCTTGTAAAGGTCCAGAATAGAAGATGAGACAAGCTCAGAATATTTTGAAGTGGTAACATCAATAGTAGAGACATGTTTCAATAGAAACACAATATATAGATCTAAACCCTTAACTAATGCTTCTTGGGAATCATTCACATCAATGCATCTAGAGAATTTATACCATGTATCCATCGTATTTTAACCAACATGATTATGAATTTCAACACATTATATATTAGGGTGATGCTCACCCTCAAAAATTGAATCTATTATAAGGCTAATACATTCAGTTCTATTATCTTCTTCTAATATTTCATCGCTAATAGCTTCACCCACGCCGTTTCAATCCAACTAAAAGGCAATCTCCATTCATTCCCCCACAAATGGGATAATCTCTGGAACATGTTGTTCCTCTATGTGTTCCTCAAAATAATCTTATTTCTCAAGTGAAATATCTTCTTCTAGATTCTCTTCGAGAATAACCTTTTCTTTTACATAAAAATAAGACTACTCTCTTGAAGAATTTTCTTATACAAAAACAACAGTTTCATCTGGAATACGTACTTCCTTCTCAGGTATGACTTGGGTAATCAGTCAATTTCCTTCCTTATCCTGGGCACTTTCTACTGTTGGTTCAGCATACTCTTCTTCTTCCACCCCAACCAGAGAGTCAACAATTTCATCTGTTTCCAAACCTAGATCAGAGATTTTTTTAGGTATTGAAAAATGCTCAATCGGAATGAACATCTCATAAACACTATCATTATCCTCCACCCATACTTTTATCCATAAGTTCCACCAGATTATTATTATTTTGAATGTAACATTTGAGATAAAAATTCATAGACCTTAATGACTTTTTCATCTAGTCCAAAATACCCTTTAGCCTGAAGCATTGTAGATATTAACATTATGTATAACAAGGAGGTTGATATTGAGGTTGTCTATAACAACTCACACCTATGAAGTATAAAATACATACATATGATAAAATTTTGTCCATTAACCATAATATTTATCAAAAACATATCATGATACATGACTATAAAAAAATATTCTTTTCTTGGACTAAACAGATTCTGAACAAACTGTAACAAATATCAAGATTCACCATCTAAGTCAGCAGCAACAGATCATTTATTTGTTTCATTTCCATCCAAGATTACCAAGGATTATTTTAAAATATATATCTAACATGGAGGAGTAGGTCCTCTATGGTAATCCTAAAAAATTCCATTCATGAGGTATCCTTAGGCAGGAAGCCCATAACATCAAAGAAAATGTATATATTTGACCAATAATCCAGCTTCTTACAACAAAAACATTGTCTGCATCAAATAAGAATTCAAAGAACTGATAAAACATTGAAACTAGTTTTTGGTAGATTGTTCTTCTCTCTATTTTGATCCAATTCTTCCATCCTTGATCATTATGTACTTCCTACACTATAGACTTACTTGACAGTTTCCAATTAGGGATGATTTCCTTTTTTGGGTACCATTATTATGTTGCATGGTTTAGATTCAAAGGTCCTTTGGGTTCTATCTTCGGTGCTCCTTTCATTTTATTTAGATATTTTGGATTCTCAGGATTTGATGAATATGGGCATTTCATCTTGGGAATTCAACGAAGGTTCAAGATAGAGAGATAAGGAGAGAGGTGAAAGGTTTAAAGAGGGATTATAGTTTGATAGAAGAGAGATCGAGTGAAGAAAAGTGTTAAACATCTTTCATTTTTATCAATTATGGATATCAAGCAATGAAAATTTAAAAGAAATGGAAAGTAATAGAATAAAATATTTAATCATAGTGATTCGGGCGGGTTAGAATATGTAAACAAAATGAAAACATGTTATTACTATAAAACCAGAATAGATTTTCACGGAGAGACCATAACATGTGTTCACGATGAGACCGTAATAGGTTTCCACATTGAGACCATAACATATTATCATGGTGTGATTATAAACTGTGAAACAATGTTTTGTGAAATAGTCCAGTTAATACTTAAGATTTTTGTTTCCTAATTAATGTATTATGTTATCTATTCTTTTAGAATTTAATGGTTATTGAATATATTAGAGAGCTGATATTCAGTTCCAATTAATTCTTTATTGATATCAACATTTTGATAATGGTCTCTCAAAAAGTGATGACCTACTTCAATATGTATTTTCCTAGAGTGTGAAACATGATTTTTTGAGATGTAAATAGAACTTTTACTTTCTCAATTTATAGGAACATTCCTGAAATGATATTCTTTATCTACTAATGTGTGTTTCATCTAAAAAGTTGTTCACAACTAGTACGAGTAGCTATGTAATCTACTTGGGTTGTTGTTAATGCTACATAGTTTTTTATACTAAACCATGATACTAGTGACATTCCAAAATAGTGACATGTTCCAAATCATCTATTTCTATCTAACTTATATCCACCGAATTCAGTATCAGAATAGCAAACATACTCAAATGATTGTGTTATGGGATAGAATAGTCCTAGATTCGGTGTATGCTTAAGGTATTTGTAAATTATCTTCAAATAATTTAAATGATATTCCTTAGGGATTGCTTGAAAATGATCACACATACATACATTAAACATAAGATCAGTTTGGATAGTAATTATATAGAGAATTCTTCAAATCATTCCTCTATTATTATTTTGAACAAAAACATTTCCATATTAATCAAGTTCCAACTTCGATGTAGTACTCATTAGTGTGTCACTAATTTTATTAATATCCAAACAAAAATGTTTTACAAAATCTCTAGTATAGTTCACTGCTTTAAAATAATACCATCAATATTTTGGAATATTTGAAATAAATGAATGAATTTTTGTTCACCCATTATTCTCATTTCGAATTTTTTTTTCATCATCTTAGAAAATTTGATACAAAATGAAATTTTTTCTGGTCTAAATATAATATCATCTACATAAATTTGAACGACTAAAACATTATCTAAAATTCATTTTATGAAAAGTGTAATATCAACTATTCCTTTTATAAAACCATCAGAAATATAAAAAGTACATAATCTATCATTCTAGGCTCTTGGAGAATGTTTTATACCATACAATGCTTTTGATAATTTAGAAAAATTATTTTCAAACTGAGGATTTGTAAAACTAGGGGTTTTCACAACAAGGACATCCTCACTTATATACCATTTTAGAAACACTCACAAAACATCCCTTTGATATTGTTTGATATTCATATGTGCAGCATAAGGAAGTAGATTTCTGATGGATTCATGTCTATATACTTGTGAAAATTATACTTCATAGTCAATTCATTATTCTTGACTATAGCCTTGTGGAAAAAAATATAGAATTATTTATATATATGTTACCAGCTTCACCTAACTTGTTCTTAAACACCCTTTTAGTTTGTATGGTAAATGATTCATTGATACTGTCAACAATTTTCCAAACATTGTTCCTTTCAAACTGATTAATTTCTTCTTGCATAGCCATAACCCAAAATCCATTATCAATAGCATCATTAATGTTTAAATGTTCAAAATATGACATGAAAACTTGATGATCATCATGATTTCTAAGAGAATATCTAGTTTGACGTCCTTTATATAAATTTCCTATAATTGTATCAAAAGGATGGTTCTTAAAGGTTCAAACGGATCTATAAAAAATATGGACTAGTGTTTTAGGTTCTTCAAAAGTAGTATTAGGTTCATAATGACTTGAATCTGAAGAATTTATAGAATTGTATGTTTTCACAGATTCATTTATAGGATGGTTAGGGGATTTTGATTTGAAGTCCCGATTAGATGCATCATCATCCATATTCTCTAGTGTGTTCTTAGGCTTATATGGATCTATGTCCTCAAACATGATGTTGAATGATTCTTCCACACATTTAGTTCTTTTGTTAAACACTCTCTAGGATTTACTAGAGATTGAATATACTAGAAATATTAATTCATCACTCCTGGATGCAAATTTGTCATGATTTTCTTCAGTATTAAGGATATAAACTTTGAATGAAAAAACGTAGAAAGAGAGTACTTTGGGTTTTCTATTTTTCAATAAATAATATGGGGTTCTTTTAAGAATGTGTCTAATCAACACATTATTAATAATATAGAATGTTATATTTATAGCATCATCCCAAAAATAAATAGGTATGTCATATTCACTATGCGGAGTTCTTACAATCTCTTGAATGTTCTATATCTTTTTTCTATAACTCCATTTTGTTTATGTTTTCAATGGGTAGAGAAATTATAACTATAGAAATTTTTTGAGCAAAAGGATTAAAACCCATGATTATCAAAATCATAGCCATGACCAATTCTCAATGATTTGATTATAATTCCATTATAAATTTTATTGATTTATCATATTTGATGAAATGAGATAAGACATCACTTTTGTTATCCAAAAAGAATGTCCAAATATATCAAGGAAAGTCATCTATAAGAACAAAAAGAGAGTTCTTTTATTAGACATGAAACTCTAGATGGTCTAAACAAATACTTGTCAATAAATTTGATAGGTTGAGATGATGACATTTCATTCTTTTGTTTTATAGATATTAGTTTTTTCGTTCCCTTTTGAAAAATATTACACACTTTATCATTTTGAAATAGATGTTTTGGTAGAACTTTGACTACGCTTTTTCTGGATATTTTTCTAAAGGTGTGAATATTACATTGTCCAAGTCATATATTCTAAAGCCAAGAATATTTATAAAATACACATAAACATGAATCATTTTGGCAATCTAAATAATCTATGGTAGCTCAATATACATTTTCATTTTTAATTGAAAAAACCACTATTTATTTTTTAGAATTAAAAACATTCCAATCATCATTAAAAAATTTAACATGAAACCCATCATCACATTTTTGTAAATTAATGAGAATATTATAATTAAGTATATCTACAAAAAGTACGTTGGAAATTAAAACAATTCTAGAGTTACCTATTTGGACAAGGCCAGTGGATTTTTCCTTTCTCATTGTCATCAAAGGTGAAATGTCTACCATCAATTTCTATTATGTTCTTGATATATGAATAGCCTCTCTGTCATGTGTCATGAACACTGACATTCTAAGTACCAAATGATTTTACATGAGCTCTTTATGAAATTTTCTTAATGAATATTAAAATAAAAATAGACATTGGTACTCATATTTGATTGAATCCAATAATATTAGTGTCTTTTGCTATAGAAACCCACATATGCCTATTAGGTTTCCTATAATCATTATGCAATGTGCTTGATGAATATACTATATTTGGACAAGAAAATATCAAACCAATAGAAAGTGTATCATTATATGAACTAGATGAATGTTTTCATAGACTAGGATTAATGATGTACTTCCTAGATTTAGAAAGAAAATCAGTTCCTCTAAAATTTCTTTTATCATGTTGATAGCCAATACTAGAAGTATATTTAGGGGAAACATAATTACCATGAATTTTTAACAAATTATCATTACCATTAGTAATAAATTCAATGTCCTTTTAACATTTATCATTATATAGCTTTAGTTCATTGTTTTTTTTTGATTAATTGATTATTTTTATCCCATTCTATAATATGTTCATATATAACAGCTGAGGTAACAATATATTGTTTCGTTACAAACTTGTTTTTATATTATAGTTCCTTACATGTCTGCTTAAGCATATTACAGTACTCAAAAATTTCTTATTTAATGATATATTCAAAATCACATTCATCTATAGAATAATAAAAATTGTGTACAGTAGGTATCATTGTTACCTTATATGTGTTTTTCATTAGACACATATTGGATTTGTGGGTCTGTTCATCAGGTAAAGATTATGAGTCACAAAATTTGTCCCCACAAAGACTCCACATAACTTTCATTTCATTTTAATACTTTCTATCTTTGTCATATGATTCCATTTTATAATTGATCTTGGGATAGTCAGACATTATATGTCCATTGCACATATATTCATAGCAAACTATCTCATTAGACTTGTCACTTTTTTTTTCAAATCATTTTTCTAGATTCCTTTTTGATCATATCATCCTTGAAATATGGGATTTCTACAAAATTTATTCTTCTTGTAAAATCTCTTAAACCTTTTATCTAACTGTGCCATATCCTCATCGCTGTGAGGTGATAATTGTTCACTGTTGTAAAATTCTATAGAGACTTCATATTCCCTTTTTTCTTTTTTAGAGGTGGTGGTCTTAAATAAAATATTTTTTCTTTTGAGTTTATCCTCCTAATTCCTTTTTAATTTTAATCTCATATTCACAAATTATTAGTTTCCCAATAATTTTTTTACATGTAACATGTTGATGCCATGTGAATCTCTAATATAGATAGAGATTCCTTTCCTTCAATCAAATAGGTATCTGAGAAATCTCATGATTTGTTCTTGTGCAGTAACTTCTCTTCCAAGAGAAATCATTGAGTTGAAATTTTTTTCAACCTGAGATACATGTCATATATAGGCTCTTCATGTGTCATTTTAATGATATCATATTTAGTGTTATAAGTATTCAGTCTCATTTATTTCACACTAGATGTTCCTTCATGGGAAATAGACAATGTATCCAAATTTAATAGGTATTTTTATATTCAGAAATTATCTTAAATTACTTATCTCCTAATGGGAAATATAATACATTTGTGTCATTGCAATTGTTATTATAGGTAGTTCTGTTTGGGTTCTCCAAAGTGATTCTATCTGTAGCAGGAATCATATACTCATCTATAATTGAAGACCAAATTTCAAAACACATAAATTTTAAATTCATTATCATTATAATATTTCATTGGGCATAATTGCTTCCACTAATGAATGGAGGTTTCTTTGATATATCACCTTCCAATATATTATCTATATTAAAGAAATAAATTTAAAGAGATTGAAATTTATAATTAATAGAAATTTACAGATCTTTAAAGTGAAAATAAAATCACGGTTCTGTTGTTTCAAAAACAAAGTATTAAAAAGAATAACAAACTCCTCTAATACCAAATATTGTTCGAAGTATAGTAATCAAGAGGGGGAGAATTTAGAATATTTTAAATTTTCTATTTGAAAATTTCTTAAAAGGATACCCAATAAAAATAAATATATTAAAATTAATCAAGGTAATAAAGTTATAAAAGTTTGATTGTTCAAATAAAATATCATAATATTGATTAATTCTCAGTAATCTCCATATAAGTTGTTGATATTACTTTTTAAGCTATTATAATTAATCAAAAAATTATAGCTTTTTTCTAAGATTAACTATTAAAGTCAATATAGTGTTTTCTGAATTAGATAGTAAAATAGAGGAAAACAAAATAAAACAACATAGAAGATATAAAACAAGTGATTTAGTCTCATTCTGAGACCTAATCCACTCCACATGGTGATAACCTACCACCAAGAAGTTTATATTAATAAACTTGATCCACACCCAGGATCGGTGTAGAAAACAGTGCACATGACTATCCTAGTCCCATGACCTGTTCCACATTTCTTCATGAATATAAACTATAGGTCTACAGAGGGACAATATATACCATTATATATGGGATCGAACTGGTTTAAAAATATTTGAGAGGATGGATATTGGGTATCCTTTTGTTTAGTACAAGATTCAATGTGTGTTTTGATACATACACACACGGACAAACAAACTACTCAAAAGATAAAAACAATACACAATAGAGAAAAGATGATCAGACAAGGATAGAAGTTTTCTAAGTGTTATTTTATGTAGATATGGGCATCTATGATTAAATAGTTGCAGGTATCAAGTCCTCTTCTATGAAACAGAGAATTTAATGTCTAGTGATATGGCTTCTAGGGAGATCATTCTCATTCTCTTAAAGGAGTTTGTATGACGAATATGTTCTTGACTCAGATCTATGATATCCCAGCTTTTGGATTCGTGAATGCTTCATGAGTTTTTTAGATGCTTCGTGTTATAAATTTTTGTTCTCTTTAGAGATTTTTCTCACTTCCAATTCACTTCGAAATTTTTTGTTTCAGGGCGACACATTTCTTTTTATTCTTGGAGTGCATGTGTTGAGGCCGACATGATGGATACAATCTGCACCTCGTACCTCATACTATTATTTTACATTTCTATAAAGACATTTTAAGTATGTAAATTCATTTAAAAGACTCAAATATGACCATTATAAATGAAATTGAAAATGAAAGAATATATTAACAAATGGTTTCACAGTCAGTCTAAAAACAGTGTCACTTAGAAACAGTGTCATCATGAAATGGTGTCTTCATCATTGAAATTGAGCTGATAGAAAATCATGATGACATAGTTTTATTGAGATTATAAATTGGTAGCGCATATGTGGTGTTAGGATACATTGTCTGGTCCTTTTCCAAAATGTAAGCAGTGTCTTAGTAAGTAAACTATGTCACAGACTTCAACAGATATGTAACCGGTTATGGTTGTTGGTCATAGTTTCTAGGACAAGGTGTCTGGTCACGTTGTCTGGTCAAAGAATCTGGTCATGATGTCTGGGTCACGGTGTATATGTCACAGTATCTCAGATATAGCCAAATATCTATAAATAGACATAAGAAGTGATATTTACAGAATGAACTAGGCTTAATCATTCATAAAATAAATCATTATAGACTAATGTTAAATATAATTTATATTTACCAGTCATGATATATAAAAATCAGGATGTTGAGAGAATTTATTTGAATCCCAAAGAAACCAAACACATATATACATTATATGATATAGATTAAACATGAGTAAATTTTTTTGAAAATTAAACATGATTAGAACATGAGGATTGTAATTTCTTAAGATCTTCATCCACTATTAATGATATTAATGATCATTCTCTAACAATTCCACTTCTGGATTTAGTATTTTTGGGGAATATAATATATAAAACCTTAAAAGGTATACATGGATGCTTTTTTTACAAGATATTGGTTAGCTAGGAGTGCTAGTCAATAATGAATATATCCATTGTGATCATGGAAAACAATTATATGATGTATATAGTACATAGTCCTTCAATATTTTAAAACATCATGTGTTTCTTCCACGGAGATATACGAATGATAAATTTATCTCCAACCTAAAACAATTGATCTAATAAATAATTACAAATTATTATATTCATTTGAATTTTTCAATATATCATTTGATGATTAATGGTTTGGACAATATTTTTCATCTATATAAAAATATACATACATATTATTTTCCATTATCCAAATGTATTCCATCATTTTGGATTCCTACACCTCATTCCATGTAGGGCCACATAATGAAAAATTTCATTGATATAATAAATTTTTTTCTTAAATGTGAACTCTACAAGGTGAAGTTGATTAACACATCATACATGGAAATCCATTAAACTAGAAACCAATATATCCCCATAATTTTTAATGGTTCTACTTTATGTACTATTTGTTTGATAGTGATATGAAATACTTAAAATAGTTTCTTCACCTACTAATTTTTTAAAACATCAGAAAAACCTTGAGGTAATCCTACGATCTCAATCATATATAATATTGATTTGTACAAGATCCAGAGGGGGATTCAAATATGGCACATTCACTAGAGAAGAGTAATCAAATTTAGAAGAATGAGAGGGAATGTCATCTTCCATATATACCAAGCCCAGGAATCCCTCTTCATGATAGCTAGATGAAGAACCCAGATAATGTAGAGTGATAATCACAATAATGATAGTGGGAGGGGTAGTTTCATGTATCCATATTCCAAGATGAATTTCATTAAGACCACCAGGTTGTATAATTTCATAATCCAAAAGGCCATTTAAGGGTTCTCTATCAACACTTAAAATGGGAAGTATCGAAAATGGAAAAACATTTCAGGCCTTCGGTCCATTGAATTAGTTGTAATCTATATAGCATTTACGCATATCATTTGAATATCAAAATATGTTTTTCATGAGTGAAATCATCACTGTTCGAGATGAAATATAATGATTTTGTAATTTTTTCTACTAAAAACAAAATAGAATATGGTAATTTTAATTTATCTAGTTTCCTATGATGATATCCAGGGTGATGTCTTCCCATTTCCATAAGGGTGTAGTATATGGTTTAATCATACCCACAGACTTCTATCATTCATCATTAACATTTTGTTATTTCAAGCACTAACTTAAATGATCAATAATATACTTATCATGTTTTCCCTAAAATAGTTTTAATTATGATCTTATTACATCTTATTTACCTAAATCTGAATATCTATTGATGATATATTTTCATCATATAAAATATCCCTCTTTAGTTCCAGTTTTAATAGTGCACATATTAAGGATCATAAAAATATAATATGTTCTCTATCAAAGAATAAATTCTGAATAATAGATTCCATCTTCTATTGATCCATATATTTCCTCTATAATAATTGTATTTTCACATTGATTAATAATATATATATATATAACCAGAATAACATTATAATATTTTTGTTCAAAAATGATATATTTTAATCATGATTTTTGATAAAATGTTATATATACCTATTAATATTTTTAATTATTTTCATATTATACACATGTCATATCACAATGAATTTTTTTTATTAATTTAATGAATATTGTATTTGATGGTCAACTGTTGGATAAACATGTTTCTCTAGATATTGAAGAAATTTTATCCACAATTTAGAAATAGTAGAAAAACTTATATGCATCATATAATTTCATCATTTGTTTATAATATGAGTTAATGGGAAATTATAAAATGGGTTAGATCAAATTCCCAAAAAAGATAAACAAAGAAGATAACATTAAATGATCCTAAATGTGGATAATATGAGCAAATGGGTACATATAAAATTAATATGAAAATAATATATAAAATATATATAATACTGTATGATTCATGGAATATAGAATATAAAAACAAAATAAATTAATCAAGATATTATGGAATCATGAATGAAGAAACATGAACCATGAGAACATAACATAAGAAAAAAACTATAAATTAGTCTTCAAGACAATCAAAATTATATAACAACATTTTGATAAAAGATACAATTATGTCAACCAATTTATTTTGTCGACAAATCAATGTATTTCAACACATTTATGATGGGAGAAAACATTTTTCTGGATATAAATAATTATATAATGAGATATAAATATTTTACCAATGCATTGAAGGATGATATAATCTACCACCTATTATTATCCTTAAATATGAGTTCCCCAAGAAATAAGTGAATCATCATATCATAAAGAACACATGGAATAAAAAGGTTTTCAATATCCTTTATAATTATAATCATATAAGGAAAAAATACATAATATATTAAGCAAAATTATCATTATATACCAATGTAAAATAAACTGATGTTTAGATATATTAAGTAGTATTGTATGTTAATACCCTCCAATTAATTTAATGGATCATATGATATTTAAAATGTAGGGACGAGGTTATACAGTTACTTAAATAATTTCACAAATCCATTAATTTATGATATCTATGTAGAACTCTCTAATCAATGGAATGAAACATTGGAGATTCAAAATGGGATGTAATTGGATGAAACATTATGCTTATTCATAGTGTATCATTGAGAGAGACAAAGGTAGTGGATCATAAAACCTTTACTAGAACAAAAAATTTATAATACATTTTATGAATGAATATGGATATAATCATTTCAATATTACCCTTTATATTACATATAATATGATAATGGATGTTTACATATATGGAATTTTTTTAGCATTGGGAAAAATGAATTGGGAATAAGAAACATTCTAGAAAATTTGATAATTTATTTAATAAGAATTATTTTAAAAATCCATAAGAATAATATTTTTTATAGAATAAGATAACATAAATATTATTCTTCATTTAAATTAGAAAATGGAATAAATAGGTGTTCAAACTGAAAATGTTAAGAAGATATGATTTATACACTATGA
The DNA here is from genome assembly GCA_963277665.1 of Viscum album. NCBI lineage: Eukaryota > Viridiplantae > Streptophyta > Magnoliopsida > Santalales > Viscaceae > Viscum > Viscum album. The sequence goes on along the minus strand of CAUJRU010001979.1, from coordinate 74,365 downwards.
GAAAAATGACCCTTATAAAAATGTTAAATATTTAATTAAAATTATAAACAATGTAAAAGTAGTATAATATTACCATGATCAATTATTGACGTATAAATAAGAACATTTATTTACTAACAAATTCTAAATGATTAGAAATAGGATGATTTTTATTCTAAAAGAATAGGTTGGGTAGGATTCCATAAAGATGGTAAATAATGATCCAAGAGGGTTAATAAAATAGTTATATAAAATATAACACATAAAAAATAATCAAGGGATTGAAAAATTTATTAGTGGCCTCGAAATGCGGTACATATAATTTTTTAAATTTGATAATATTTCAAAATATATCATTATTTGAAATTGAGATTCAAGAATAAACCCATATAGTAATGTAAACATAAGAGTCAGAAGAACTAAAGAGTGTTAAAGTGGATTAGAAATTAAAATTTAATAAAATTCAAGATATTTATAGAATGAATTAGTGAATGATATAAAATACATGCTACCAACATTTATTAAAAATAATTAAAGGTTAGATAATTATATTATACCGGAAATGGAATATGCTGATATAAAAATACATTGATTAGAAATAAATTTATGTTATCCCTAAGGAGACATGAATAATATATTCATTATTTTATGCCAAAAAATTTCTCAAATAATAGAAGAAATTACATAATAACCATCAATGCATAAGACCACAATGACCAGCTCATTATTGAAATTATCACGAATAAACTGGTTGCAGGTAATCATCCTTATGATAGAATCATGGGAAAAATTATCTTCATGCAAGATTTAATAGTCACATGATCTAATATATTAGCAGCATGATATAATGAAAATTTATTATTTAGCAGTCTATATGAAATTCATAAATTGATATTAAATTTCTTCATTATACCTATGTTTTCATCATGAAATATGAGATAATTCCATCCACCATGATAGGACGACTCTTGGAATTTTAAAAAAAATGAAAAAAATAAATAACAAGAATTTACAAGACATAAAGATAACACATGTAACGTAAATAGGTGAAAACATTATACATTACAAAGGAAATAATCATCCTAGAATGAAAAATTTAATAATATTGATGACTTATCTGTAATTAAATATTTTTGTAAAATAAACCACCAACACTAAAATAGATGATTTATCTTAAACTATATCCCATTATCCTAGAATCATTTCATGGGAGGTTTCATAAATTTTGAGAACAAATCTGACTCAAAGAATAATCTTAAATAATTTTATTCCCATATATGTTGATGAAAATCATAATTAGGATTACGATCCGGCTCAAATTGCACTTTGGAAAACATTCATTTTATGATACTTATATAATCATCAATAGTTATCTACTTATTAGGATTTCTCCTTAATTGAACATATTTATTGTACAATAATCCAATGGTAGAATTCATAAACATATACCTCTATAATAAAACAATTATAAATTTAATGCATAATTTTATCCTCTTGATCTTTTTCATTCGATGATGTGGAAGAATCATTTTCATCAGATGATTTGCAAGAATCCTCATAAGTAGAGCATTAATATGAAGAGGTTTTTTCATCAACATTTTTTTGTTGATAGTTTTTTACTTCTCTATAATAATATACAATATTCTTTTGAAAATGGTTCATTATAACATGTATTAATCAATTTATTTTTGAGTCATCATAAGATGGGGATTATTAAACCATCCGAATAAACAATATGATTATGAAAATTTTGGAAATCTATTTCATATAATCATTTTCATTTTGGTGTCCTAGTTTAGGGTAATTTTGATATGATTTATCAGAAAGAGAGTGAGTCTCTTATTCAACCTCATGATTGGTTGAAATAGTTACTGGACATCCCATATTTTTCTGAAAATTAATGGCAGTAAACACTATCCTATAGAAAATATCAACTTGAGCATAGTAAGGATATTTTGGGATGGAATCTCAGGCAGATGAAGAAGTCACTAAGACAATTGCATGAGAGGGTTCTTCTTGGTCATTAAAGAATTTTATATCTTTGTCAATCCAAAATTAAATTCTTTTAGGTTTTGGGGATAGGATTTTCTAATGTTATATTTGATCATAGAGTCATTCACATATACACAATTTTTAATGGAGTGCACGAGGTGGGGAAATTAGTGTAGTAGCTATGTGAATTTTGGTAGACCACATCTTGGATGAATCCAACATCACTCTTCAAAATCAATATAATCGAAGTTATGTGCTGAATATGGTAATCCTCAACATAGACATGGGAAATAAATTTCCTAGTAATATTTTGATTACGAAATTAAAATTTAATTATATTCCCAATTAATTTAGCAATATTGTTGTTGGAAATTTTCTAAAATAAGTCAAACTAAGGGTCTAGGAAGTTTAACCAGATTTTAGAAATAGGTAATTAATTTTGGAAATAAAATACGAGGGACTATCTAAATGTATTATTCTCCAAACTCAAAAAGTAAAAGAACCCATAGACTAAATATGATAATAATAATTATCAGATGAAAATTGTATGTCAACATCCATTAAAGTTTGTAGGATAATCTCCAACTAAAAAATTCAATGGCTTCGACTGATTTATATAAGATGTTCAGTGATGTAAGATGATTAAATTATTTCCCAATAAGAAAAACACTATGACAAGAATATATAACATAATCTGTATTATTTGAAAAGGAAACTTTCCTATGACCATTATGACTGAACTGATATAGAAGACATTGGTAATCTTGTCTCGGAGGGAAAATATTACCATAATATTTTGAATTTGAGTTACCTAGAACCACATCTGTGATGTTATTGGAGTTGAATGGATTAAGGGACCATCATCAGTTTTCATTATTGGCATCTCTATACTAATCCATATCCATAATTAAATTGAAATATATGGTTTATATTTTAAAAAAATCTCTCATTTAAGACAATATTTATAAGGAATTAGGGGGTCTATTATCAAACATGTCTCATACAATTAAAAATACAATTGAATAACCCTTAGGACATAAAATATTTAGATTTAATATCATATGAAAGATAACATGTGAGTTAAAATTTTAAATATGATATATTTGAATAGATGTGTGAAAAAAAATCCATGATCAATATATAAATCAAAAAAATGAAAAAAAAATCTTCAATACACGCAATATCTTAATAAAGAATCATTGAGATGAAAAAAAACATTAACTGGTTTCTCCACATGGCCACATTCAAAATTAAATCATTTAAAATAATCATAACAATATTAATAATATATTTCATAATATTATTCATATGTAAATTAATATTTTTTTAATTCAAATATTATCATGTATAAAGACTATACTACTTTATTATATCTTATATTTACCATCAGGTTTCAATAACTTTTGTTATTTAATGTTTGCTTTATGTTAGTTAATATAGTATCCTTTAATTGATACATAATTTATAATTTATATATTGTTTATAATTATGTAATAGGTAAATGGTTTTTTAATTTTTTTATTAACTAATTCCAATTTAATTTTAGTTATTATGTGTGAAAATGGAATTTTTACCAGTTAATTTCGGCAATTAGAGTGATCAGATATGATATTTTAATGAAAATTTAAATATATTAAACAATATTTTAATAACAATAATAAAATGATTATTTTGTACTATATAATAATTATATAATACTTTATATTTCTATAGTAATCTATAATTGAATTTCACAACAACATTCATTTAGGTAGTAAAATTGACTAAACAATATATCTCTACAAATCAATAGCTGAGTATGGTTATTGAAGAATATAATTTCATTATAAGAAAAGAATAATGATATTAGTTATTTTTTCATGATTTTAAATCATATTTTATGTATTTTGGTTATATAATAAAAATTAAAATAAAAATGGAAAAATTACTTCGTTTAAGTTATAGACTGCATGTATGTCTGAGCGTCATAATTTTGTTTTCTAATAAGGATAAGAATGAATAAATAATTATTTTCCATTAATTCGTTGACAGAAAAAGATTATAACGATAATGAAAATAATGTGATTATACTAATATAGTTAGTATAGAGTAGGATGAGAATGACTACGGGGAAAATGTATCAATTATGTAATATCCATGTTGGAACGTTCAACAATCTCATGAATATATTCATAAAAATGTTGAAATTATGATAAAATATAATGATAAGGGACTATAGAATTTTCAAGGGGATTAATAGTATGGAATATATGGCATGGATCTAATGAAATTATTAAGGTATTTTAAAGCATTGAAAGGATGCATATCTTCCACTTTTATAAGTGGAGGAAAGGGATATTTTGTGAAGAACTATTATTTTTAAATAATTGAATGACCCTATTCAATGATCAATTTATCTAATGTATGAAATAATGTATTTTTAATAGGATAAGGATTATAAATAACAAAAAAAATAATTTTAAAATGTGTGGTTTCTATATTTCAATACTTTTACCATTTATATTTGAACATTTAACATTTTATTGACATTAGTAACTTGTTGAAAATATTATTTTAGGATTATATATATATATTTACCTAAAAATAGAAACCTTTTTTATGATGAATATAAAAATATTCCCCATTTAATCATTTTTTTATTTTAAAATAATATAATATTTACAATTTTAATTCATTTTTATATAAAGAAATTAAATTAAGATATGGAAGTGTTAATTTTTTACCATTTGGTGATCGTAATATTAATTGTTAATTATTAAAAATTGAATAATTGTTAATGTATTTAAATAAATGTTTCATCAATATTTATATATTTATATTTAAAATAGATTGATTCATTTTATAAGATAATGAATATTTAATTTTAATAGAATAATTCATTGAAAATAATAGTTTTCTCATTAACATTAAATATAAATTAAATATACGTATTAAAATTTTTATACATAATTTGAAATTGATATTGCTAAATACTATGAATATGATAACCTAATATATCATATTAATTAGCTTATATTTATTTTTTACTTGATTTTTAATAAAAATTAAAATAAGAGAATAATAATAGTTTTTATAGTAAAATATTTCTTATGTTTCCATAATGATAGGCTTGAATTTTAAAAATTCATTATATTATATTTAATTGAAAAAAGTTACACTATAACATTTATAAATATTTTTTAATGAATTTTTTAAATTCTATTATGTATTATTTTTTTCTTAATAATCATATAAATAACTGATTATTAGAATAATAAAGATTTTTACTAATGTAAAAATATCTATTATTATAGAAATTATCAAAAATTAATCACAATAATATTTTGAATTCATAAATATAAAAACAGTAATCATTTTATTAATATAAAATTATGGAGTTTATATATTTATTATATAAAGGAATATAAAATATATATTGATGATAAAATTTTAATGAAAAATGTTCTTTTAAAACAGTATGTGTTCATAATATTCTTTCATGATAATTAAAAATTTAAATATTGTTACTACATTTATTTATTTACTAAAATATTTTACACTATGACAATAAAAATTTATAACTGTTTGATTTTAATTATTAATTCTTTAATATGTTAATTGGGAATGAAATCTATTATTAATTGTATATTCTCTAATATTTGTAATTTCTTATTAGTTAATATGTCTATTTTTTAATTTATAGAGGTATTAAAATTATCATATACAGTATAATATTCATCAGATATTTCATTACTCATTTTTATTATGATTTCAAGTAGATAAATCTATCAAAAACTGAATTAATTTTGAGAGAGAATATACACTCAAAAATATCAGGATGGTAAATTAAATTCCATTATATATCTTACATCCTCAAAATAATAATTACTGATTAATAATGTGAATAACTACTAGAATTATTAAAATAAATATCATTCATGTATTAATTTTCTATAATAAATCCTCTTTACTATATATGGATATAAAAATGAACATGAATTTTTTTATTTAATTACATGTAAAATCATATATATGTATATCATAGTATAATATTCCCAGAAAACTAGAATACCACAAACAAAAAACCACAGAGATTCCACATAATATTCCATATATTTACATTATCGTTGACCCAAAAATTATATCAAAGACTTTTTCATATATCAGGCACCATCAACTATGTACTACAAAACCAAATATTAGAAAACATCAAAAAAAATATCATAGAACACTTTTTAATAAAGTCGACTATATTTCCCAATGGCTCTGAACACTGAATAAATTAAATTCACTAAATGAATCAATCATTTATCCCATTTATCCACTATTGTGTCTTCATCAATAAGATATTATCCATAGGATTTATCATTTATCTTTCATGTTTTCTTTAACAGTTATCTCCAAAATATTATGTTTTATATAATCCCATTTTATGGTTATCTTTACAATGTGTCAAATATTTCTAAATGATTAATGAAAAATATTGAGCATAAATCTATATTTGCTATATATATTTCACATAACATAATAATTCACAGAAAATATCTTTTATAATGATATAAACCAGTGTTTATAAATAATATTTGTTTCCTGAAATATGTTTTTGTTCCATTATAGAATATTAACAATAAATAATAATAATTAATGAAATTGTTAGTAATTTTTTTCATTAAATTAAATATTTAAATTAATTAGAATGTAAACCCATAAATATATAATAAATTACAGTGGGATAGAAATGATAAATTAATTAATTTAGAATCCAAAAATTCTTATGAATTAATTCTGTTATAATAATCTCTTTAATTTATAACACTACAAAAATAAAAAAAATTATTAAACCAATTGATATTTCATAAACTCGAAATTTAATCCCTTTAGATAAATGGTAGAGAATACATAATGTTAAATTCTGGATGTATTTATAGTATATAATGAAAACATTGATAATCATAACTATACCATTACAATATTAAACTATCCTAGAAAAAAAATTAAATGTAATATTAATAAAAATATTTGTCACTAATTTATGTGAAAAAATATACCAATTACCTAAAATAAATATAAAGATAAAAAGATAAATGAAAATGTATCAAAATATTTAATAAAAATTATTTAAAGGTTCTTTATAAGAAATCATAAATTTTATATTAAAATTAAAAATATCATATGTTAGAAAAGTAATTTGAAAAAATTAATCTTATTTCATCAATTAGAACAAAAAAATTATCCCAGAGTGAATTTATTATTTCTAGAAGTACTTTAATTTTTAGTTGAATGATAAAAATAAAAAAAAATATAATTAATATACGTTCAATTACATAATTAATGAAATAATAAAGTCATAATATATTATATATAATTTTTCTCATCCCAAAACATTATAATTGAAAAATAAGATATTGTAATATAATAATATTTTTTCCAAACCAAATAAAAATTTTACAAAATCTAAATAATAATGTTTTCCTTTAATATATCAATTTTTCATTCCTTATAACTACCATTCCAATAACAAAATTAATTATATTAATAAAGAGATTTAAATTCTTAAACCAGGATATTATTTTATTTTTTGATTCACTATGCCAATGATAGCACTGATACATGGGTTTCCTAGTATATAATTATATATTCAATGTTTTATATTAAAAATAGCAATATCCTAATGTATAGAAAATCCCACTATATTACATTGGAATTATAGGCCTCCCTCATATTCCAAAGACATAGATCTATCACAATAATCACCATAAATATCCTTATAATCCTTAGGAAAATTTGGTTGTCTCTAACTCCAAGAATCTAGTGATTTTAGTGTTGTACATGATAAGAAAAAATGATATGATTCTATATCTTCATCATCCATTCTTTGTGATTTTAATTCATATTCAACTTGGTTTCTATCCATTATATCCTCTAATATTATAATTTCAATTAATTAGAATTTTATAATTATAATAATTTTTTTATTATACTTAAATAATCATATATAATTGGAAGTTATATATTATATTTTATATACCTCCACATTAGAGAATTTTCCGGGAATTATTGTATAACTGCAAATAATGGTTTTGGAAACTATTTCTTATCAAAAAACATATCAATAGTTAAAATAATATAATTATTTTATATACTTATATAAAATTTTATATTTTGATCTTTTTTAATTAATTCCAATAATTCATAAATATCTGTGTACAATATAGTTAATTCAAATCAGTATAATAAATTTTAATGGAATACATGATATCAGAATGCTTCAACATAAAAAATATAAATTTTTAAATATAATCGAATTTTAATTTTTTAAATAGTGAAATTATTTTTTTTAATGTATTTTAGGTTTAGTTTTTAATAAACCTATTTTTGTTATTCAGGAGAAGTATGAGAGATAAAATAAATTGGGATTTAAGGTAAGGGGATTCACAACCCCAAATTATTTATATATAGTTTTCTCTTATTTCATACCGGTTTAAGTAGTAATGTTCTTATAATATATAAAATATGTCCTCTGTATAATCATTCTATTTTATTTCGTGGATATATATATTATCACCCTTCTAGAAATTTTATCTAATAATTTTATACTGATTTTTTTTAAACAAATTTAATTTTAAATACATCTCTTCAATACTCTTTTGTTTTTTTGCGTTCATAAAATAAAATGATATTTTAATCAAACATATGATATACCATATAGGCTTGGTAATCACAATATTCATTTATGTGGTATGATATGTGAAATATTTTATGAAACCCCTTATGTTCAATGTGTTATTTAATTATTATGATCTCCATCCTTCTATATGGCACGCATGTCTAAAAAAATTTATTGATGTGACTGGTAAGGAAATAGAAATATAGTAATACAAAAAAATAAGTAATGTTACCTCATTCATGTTATAATTTTTATTAGGAATTCTCAGGATGTTATATTTATTCACATGTATGATATTATGATTTATGCACATTGATTTTTAGTGAAAATGATCCTATCATTGATCAAAACAATATATTGTATTTTGAAACAATGATATGATCATTCAATATTATGAATATACTATAATACTTGAATTTATCAATTGTTTACCATATAATGATGTTTATTATTCTAACAAATTTTCTAGTTATTCATGTCCCTTTTTCACATCCTTATCATGATTTTATCTCACTCCTTTGTCTAATTATATCCTCATGTGGCTACATGTGTTACAGAGATCATATGAACATCAAAAGGATGAAAAAAAATGAAAATAATGATTTTTTTAATTATATACTACTAATGAATGAACAAAATTTTACAATGATACTAAACTATTGGATTTCTTATTGTATCAAAATTATGTTGATAGAGTTAAATGTATTTAAATGTTACATATGAAAAATTTATGTCTATAATGTTGGTATCATATATATTTTGTTAATTTGGAAATTACATTTACAAAATTTTAGTGAAAACATACGTATAAGGCTGTTTTTTGTAGATATCCCAAAGGGGACCTTTTTAATAAGGTTAAACAAAGGATTCCCAAAATAAAGTCCATAATATTAATGTTCAGATAATAATAAATTAATTCTTTATGATTATCTATCTTGTGATATGTTTGAACCATTTTTATTTTAGATAATATTCATAACCCATAGAAACCATACCATCAACTGATGTAATAGACAACACATCGATTGCATGCATGAAATCCTGAATTCCATTAGAGGTTGAGTTCAAAATAAGTTAGTGGGTATTTCCAAGTTGTTGTATTAAATTAATAATTACATGAACCAATTGTAATTTCAACCTCATCCCAAGAAAGAGAAACTATCTATCATGCAATTTATTCAGTAATGATAATTACATTCAATGGGATATCTAATCAAGTTAATGCTAAACAATAGATTAACTCAATGGAGAATATATTTGTTGTGATCATCTGTTCTGAGAAGGATATGGTGAAACGTTCCATGTAACATTTTTATGGAGAGGCTAATAATTAGTGGAAACTTCTAATGAACGCAAAGGTGAAAAATGAAATGTAAGTGATGGAATGGGAGGCCTTTATAAATTTTTTTCTTGATAACTATTTCACCAAAACACTCTGAATAAATATTTTTAGAGAATTATATGAGTAAATATATATATATTGACAATATATCAGGTATTACAATAATAAAGTTAAAAATTATTCATGATATTCCTTTAAATTTATCATTAAAAATTATATGAATTTAAATAAATTAATTAATGGTTCAAATACACATCATTTATTAGATCTTGCAATCTTGGAATTTGGGGGTAATGAAGAAACCATTCAATGTACTCTCAAATTAGTGATGGAGTTTTGAAAATGGTCACATGGTAATCACAATATGAATATAAGAAATGAGTTTCAAGATGTTGAAAAACATGAAAAAAAGAAACAAGTTCCATCATAAAACATGTTAAAAATTTGGGAAAAACCCATCATTGGAATTTTCTCAATGGAATGTGAAAATGATTCAAGAAACGGATATAAGGCCTCTAAGAACATTAATGTCAGTGAGACAAGAACAACCCAAATAACATGATGGTTGAATGGAAAGACCCTTCTAATACACCAACCAAAGAGCAGTGATTTAACAATAAAGATAATGTTCTCTATAAAATCAAATTCACTAAACCATATGACCTTGTGGGTAATCAGTGATAGAAGCCCCCAAATATAAAGGAGAAAGAAATTATTATTTCAACTTTACTACAAATTTATAACATTAATGTTATGTCAAACATGGTATACTTTATATTCACTCAAGAATGAAATGGTCTTATATAATAGTTCTACACATTCATTTAGATTTTATTTGTTTTTTACAACTATTGAATATAATCCCTGATATCTTTAATTAGATATATCTATATAAACATAGAGTGGTGATACTATTTCAAAAAAAGTGTTGGACTCTTTTCTTGTTATCATGTTTTTTATGATTCTTCAAGGGAATCATGGAATCCTCTCCTCAATTAAATTTTATCATATACTGGGAATGAATTATCTCTCATTATATAGATCACACATAAATTATTTAAGAAATCAAATCTATTTATGTATTCCAAAAAATTCAATTCTCTTGTACTAGTTATAGGAATATCATGATTCTCCTTCCGAGATTCCACCAATGTTATGGGTGTTGATACCTTGAGAAAAATAATACAATTTCCTAGTGGTTCATATAAATGAAAATTGTAACCTTGAAAAATACCCAACATATGGGAACATAATGATGTATTTTGAAATGGGTTTCCTTGAATTCCATTAGATCATGAGGTAGTTTATTCTATAGAGCTTATATTTATATCCACTCATTTAGCCTAATTCCCCTATATGATGGGCCCTATTAAACTGAAGGAGACAAAGATGTAGTGGAAAGGTAATTTGGATAAAAGGGTCCATTCACTATCAAAAAACACATTGTGGTGCACCAATTCTATTCTTAAAAGGAAAATGATTGATCAAATTCAGTATCTAATTATTATTAGGTGCTCACTAGAATCACCATAATTAACATGACTCTGCACACATGGATTAATGTATTGTTCGATCAACAATGAGGAGAAACATACTCTTTAATGGTGGATATTAATTCTTGATATCACCAAATAAATTTGAAGAAGGAATATACACAAAATGAAACTTTTTCTAAATTTTATTGACAAAAAATTTCATAGTGATTACCTTTTAACTTACAAATACCCATTTAATCTTCAGAGGTTTGATTAATAGTGTCTTTAGAGAGTATGATTAAATTTCTGGGAAATTATTCAACAATGATATTTTAATTTACACCAAGAGAATATAGGAATATGATGAGAATCTATGGAAAATTCTAGTAACATTATGAAAGGTGAAATTTTTTGTTATGTTTAATATATGTTAATTTTGGATACAAAAAGGAACATTCTTTAGACAATTTTTCACAATTGAGGGAATATATATGGAACCTTCAGAAAAATTTTAAAAAATTTTGGCGTAGACCCAATAGTGTCAAAATATTCCACATTCCTCTTATATATTCTGGGTCCATCCAGTGTTTCGGGGTAATTTTCATAATATTTTCTTTCCCACTATTTATGATAAAAATAGAGAGCGGTAACATAGATATTGATGTAATAATGAGAGATGATATTTTTAGAGTGCAATAAGTGTCTAATAATTACACCTACACTCACATTTTCAACAAGTAGTGATGGTTTAGTTATATTAAAGGATGATTCAACAAAATTTTCTGGTTTTTCACTCATTTAGACTGATGTAGTAAATGATAATGACTAGATATACTCAAGGATCAAAAATCATAACATCCCAACACATGATATGGTGTTATCCTTTATGATCATCCCCTTATTGATGTTTTCATTAAAACTACATATTAATATGTTGGAATATAAATGGATCACAAGATTCTAAAGTATATGTTCACATAGATAGAGAGAAACAAGCATCGAGGATGATGGTTAGAACTAATCAAGGTCTATGATTTCTCTATTCAGTAAAATATAGAAAAGGAAAACAAGGATTATAATTCACTTAACAAGACAAAACCAATTATCTTGTCCATGATGTGAATTGATAAGGTCCCAATATTCATGGGTAAGCAAAAGATGAATCATGAAATAATGAGAGTATCAAACACATCCTTCTATACTAAACTGATTTTCCAATCATCTATCTAAGAAAATATGAAGGAGGAAAAAAAAGGATGATATGGACCTTGAAAAAAGGTTGAAGACTATAAATGAATGGAAGCATAATCAAATATTTAACGATGATGATGGTGTGTATTAATGTGTAAGAAGGATTTTTTCACCTTAAAACCTTGATATAAATAGTGATATATTGGTTAATACACACATCTAATCTTTCTCTAACCATACTAGAAGTACCAAGATACAAAATGATATTGGAGATCCCTTATCAAGAAAAACATGGAGAAATAGATTGCTAATTATAACTTATTTTTCTTGGTTTTCCTTCATTTTAAATATTAGTCACAAAAATAAAATGTAATGAAGAAATCGTTGCCCTCAAACATGGGGAAATGGTTGAACGTCACTATAGAATTTTTTACTAGTCTCCATATGACATCAAATTGAAAAAATGTGATATGGTTTTTGGTAGATTCACTCACTATGACTGCCCACCTAATTACTATTCTGGAAGAATTCACATACCAAAAATGTGATATGATATATAATTTAATTGGGGAGACTACATGGGGTACCACTTTAGGTCATCTTTAAAAATGACATATGGTTCACATTAAAATTATATGGACATAATCAACATGATATTAAAATATAATATAATTTTAGTAAAACCAATCATCCAAAAATTATGGAACAATATAAAAGGAATTCTTTGAATGATGATGAAACAAAGAGAGCATGGTTAATTGAATTTAGTGGTTTATGGGGTTAAAATATCATATTATTTGAATTCTCCTACAACAACAACATCCACTCAATTATTTATATGGATCAATATAAAACCCAATGTAGAATGTTATGTTGAAATACTACATGTTGGAAGGTAGTTGGGGTATAAAGGAAACACAAATACAATATTGTGAAATATATGAAATAGAAGGTTCAATCTATAGAAATACATTTGAAGTCAACTATGTGTTAGTATAAGAAATATGTTTCCAAACCGTTGTGGGGAAATGATGCTTGGAGTTGGAGATATATATTTTCTTTCAGTATCATCATATATGATATTAATCTAGGTTAGAATGAAAGGGAATCATAATCAAAGGTGCAGTGGAACATTTAGATAATTTAACACAGAGTAAAAAATGGCTATTTGACATGAACTTTCAATAAATATAGATCATGTTCTTGATGTTTTACATATGTATCATCGAATGAAGAACATACCTAATCCCACACATGTGTTGAATCATGAGGTGGAAAAAATAGGGAATGTTCTGTCTTATGAGGAGTGGCTAGTGGAGATTTAGGAATTTTGATATAATGCTCTTCAAAACAACACAAATCACCTTTTATAAATTTTATTGTGTATGCATAATTATTACGTGAAGATGTAGAAACCTAGGGAAGCATTCAAATAAATTTACCTTAACATGTTCTCAATCATGAATTTGAGTTTAATTTTTGGGGATGAAATAAGTAATGTGGTAAAGAATGTAATAGCCCAATTTTTATAAATGATATTTGTTTCATTAAAGTAGTATATTTCACATTAAATAGTATTAAAAATATACAAAATATTGGAAAAAATTATAATTTTTTCATTAATGTCAATAATTAAATTAAATATCCACTAAACCCATATAAATTCCAATCATTAAAATTTGAAAAAAAATATAAATTAAGAAATATAGAAAAGGAAAATTTAGATTCTTCCAATCATCTTTAATTATATTCCCCCACGTCCAAAACAATTGAAATAAAAATTAATATTATTGAAAACCCATATTTTTTAAAAAATTAATATATTAAACCATGATATAAATAGTTGTCAAATAATGAAAAAAATAATAAATAGGAATTTATAAGAGGTAATTGACCCTTGTGAATATCAAACTGATCATTGGGAATAGTAACATGACCATATGAATGTAATCTAAACTCAAAAATTTATAATATTATAAATATTTATCATGATTATCTTAATTAAAAATTAATATTATATTTCTATAAAATGAAAATTATTTTTTAAATCTCATAAAACATAGGTAAATTTTTTATAAATTATATTTTATCGAATTAGTTTTAAAAAATATAATTAATATTTAACAATAAAATAAAGTATGTTATAAAATTATTTTTACAAAATGAATATTATTTTCTAATTTACTTTATATATTTTTTCCATTAGAAATATTTATACCATGTGCAAAAAAATATCTATTTTCTAGTTAATAGTACAATTACATATTTTTGAATACTAAAGTAATTTAAATTACGTAAATAATTATTTAATAATGACATAATCAATTCTTTAAAAAATAGATTGACCAATAGAATACTATTTTTAAAAAAAATTTATTTTATAGAAATTAAGTTGTTTTCAATTTATAAAAGAACATCCAAAGTATTCAATCTAATGTATTACAATATAATTTTATCAATTTGTAATGTTCCCCTTTTAATAAACTATTGAATCTGAAATATAATTATTTTAAAACGTATTAAAAAAAATTATATTATATTTTTATTTTCTTCATTATGTTAAAAATATCTCTATTTCAAGGTTTTCCTTTCATATAGTACTTTATTCACTATTTTAGATAAAAATTTACCCCTCCTCATGTGTATATAACCCAACCCCTAGAAAACCACTCCCGCATAACATAACAAATCCAAATATATTATCAAAATAATATATATAACTTCCTTTATAATATATATTGATTTTATGTATTAACAACTTCCATAAATAATGTGAGTTTAGTGCCATACAAGAGAATAAATAATGAGAATATGTGATGTTTTCTTCTACAATTTTATTTTTCAGTTTCCTCTTAACATTTTCATTTTCTCAATCCCAACCAAACACAAATATCATATTATTAAATATGTAGTATATTAAATTTATATTATTTATTTTTACCAATTTAATTAGTCATATCTACTTTATAATTATATTTAATTTTTTTGGTTGTCATTTGATAATATCAAAATAACATTTGTTATCAAACAATGATGTTGTTTTTAATTTATGTCCTACAAACAACCTTATTAAAGGATAAAATAAATTATTATCATTTATAAATTTATAAATATATTAATTTTGATAATGAAGTTAATTATAGAAATAGATATATTTTGTTGAAGAAAATAGAAGATTTGTTGAAAACATTCAAATTTTATTGATACAATGATAAAAAAATGAATGGAAATAAATAAATTTAAATTAATAAAAATAATCAAATTGTTTTAATTGAAAAATATTCAAATTATATATTATAATTAGTATTGGGATGAATTTTTAATAAACATATATTCATTACATAAGTGATGAAAAGGTGAAAAAATAACATGGAATTTAATGTGATGGTGTAACACCACATGTTTTCATGAACATTAATTTTTTTTAATTAATAATTTTTCATTTATTTCATAATTTATATTCTATAACATGTTAATATTGTGCTACACGTACCAGTAGCTTTGTTTTTGTTACATGCATCTCTATGTTTCTATAAAATATAATTTTACTGTAATAAATATTTAAAAAAGACAATAATAACCTAGCCATTAGAATGGAAGGTATGAAATAGATTTACTGAACTATGAAATTATTTTTTATACATAATGTATTGGACAACCAATTATAAATGTTTTTAAAATTTTTTAAAAGTAAATGGAATTTTTTTTTAAAAAATTTATTTAAATATGAAGAAGTGTGTTTTATAATAATAATTTAAAAAATCCCTCTTGAAAAACAATATTAAAGAGTGATATATATTATATATTCATTTTTATGATTTTATCTTATGTTTTTTGAGTCCTTATAAATGAACAAACCCAGTTTTATACATAAAAAAGTATATTTCTATAAAGGAATTTTTTCTTCCTTTTAATGGATAACCCATTAAAATTGTAATTATATAAAATCATATAAATTTTACATGATAAATTGAAACTAATCATTATTTTATAAGGATATAATAATTTTCCTTGTATGAATTTTTGGCATTTTGCCGATAATTTTCATGTTTTGATGAATAGTAAATAAAATATTGAATTTTAATTTAAAATATATTTTTCAACAAAATAATTTAGTGCTTAATGATATATGTGATTATTATTAATTAAATAAAAGGTACAAGTTATATCATTTAATCCAATTTAGGCTATTTTATTCAATTTCGCATTTAATTTTGATATAAAAACATTTTAGTGTTTTGGTCATTTTTATTTTTAAAAAACATTGTTCTAATTCAGTCATTGATATTAATTTTAAATTAATCTTAGAAATGTTGTGACATAAATTTTGAAAAATTAATTTATTTATTGGAATCATAAGTGATATATTTATTAAATAAATATCTTTTATTTTGGTGTAACATTACTGACTTTTATTACGATGGGTGTAGGAAAATCTAGCAATTAATGGTAAAAATAATATTAGCAATATTAAAAAAGTCCAAAAAAAATTCCCTTATTTTTTTGGATGAATTTAATTCAACTATTAACATATAATTATAGAAATTGAATAAATTAGTGGACCCTTGTCAATGAAATTTTCTAAAATATTCTCAAACTCAATGGAATTGTGGGAACGCCAGAGTTTTACTTTTAATAAGTATAATATTTTTTATATATGGACAAATAAAAGATATTATATATTATATATATATAAATTAAATTTAAAATGAATAACTATATTCTTTAAAAATATTTTAATTTTCACTAAAATATAGTTATCAAAAATAATTACAAAATGATGATGACATTATAATCGAATTATTGAAACAAACAATTATATTATATTATAAATAATAAAAAAACCAAATTTTCCTTAAATATGGTGATCAATAAAATATATGGCTTAATATTACATATTTTTCATGTATTATGTAAATTAAATCAATGTTATCGTTATTTAATGATGTTTAATGTCTATGTAATGAACAGTTTGAAAACTAACACTTATGATATTTTATGAAAATAATATTTTACTAAATTATAAATAAATCATCAAATTATCAAAAAAGTATATTTGGGATTATATATGGTCTAAAATATCATAAAATGGACATTTATAGTCCAATTTAAAATATATATATTAAAATTGAAGCCTCTTAATATAGACAAATTGGATACCTGAGTTAACATTAAAATGAAATATTTAGGGGTTAATAGAAATGATTATAATTAAAATAACTCCAAAACATGAATAAAATATATTTTTTATGATATATAATCCTTATAAAGTATTATATTCTAATAAATATAATTTTCGAGGCTTTTTTTATTGGATTTAATATAAATTAATGTTTTTATAAATTACAAAAGTGCACCTCCATATCTTATAAGAAAAAACCATATATTCTCTTTTATTCAAACATCAAAACAAAATTTTTTCATCACATATATATCCAAGAATTCTTTAAAATACCATATATTCACCCAGTAATCCATAAATATTTCATATATAAACAAAATAATAATTTTTTTTCAAATCAAAACGAGATACCCAAAGAATATGTAACATTCATTAGTGCAAATTTTTGTTTTAGTTTACTATTTAACCCCATATATAATAACATTTTTTTACTAAATACAATGATATTTTTTTAATATATGGTTTTTACATAAAATTTAAAACACTTCTAACTAATGAGTAATGAAGTGACCATTATTATGTAGAATGAACAACTGCTTCATGAAATGATGTTGTTTGTTTTTTCCTTCACAAACTCTCATAGAATTCAATTATTATGGGAAATAAATTTTTATATTTATATATTTTATTTAGGATGTATTTATCCTTCATTAATTATTATATAATATATAACATCATGCTTCCCATTTTCTGGGAATACGATAAAATCGTTTGTGGAAGTGTGGATTGTCGCCTCCTCAACGTAGGGGGATTCATTCACATTTTACATAGAATGTGTTGGTAATGGGTTTTCCGAATATATATGATATATAAAAAATAATAATTCTATTGAAATTATATTATATATTTAAATATATTTCACTCAATTAATTTTTTCAATAAAACATGAAAATAGAAACACTGTTTTTGTGTACGTATGACAATCCATCTCTAGGAATTGTATATTTCATTTTCTATTTATATTTTTGCCATGACCCTTCCTAGTGTGTCTCGAGCCGCAACTCCCCAAGCCCACCTCCAATAGGCAAGGGGCTGGTGACTATCACCGAGTAGGCATGCTACTAACATGGGAGGCATTGCATATAAACTTGTACACACGCACACACATCTCCAAGCCCACAAAGCTGAAAATAAAAATCTACAAAAAAAATGAAAAGATGCATGCATACACTAAAACCCAACCAATAGAGTACGACAGGAAAGTTAAGTACAGCATGTGTAAAACCCTGGGCCAAAATTACAAGCCAACCAAATAATAGTCTGTAACAAAGTCCAACCTATAATGAAAGGTGTTGGGACTGTAGTCTGTAGCCATATGGACGCACCTCGGCCTGTCTAATCTCACTGAGTACTGTCTGGTCCTAGTCCGCCTAGAATCCTGTCAAAGGCTCACTCATTGGCACAAGACACAACACGTGTGGGAAAATCCCATTCAGGGGTGAGTATAACAATACCCAGACGGACACCCCAAAACTTCAAAAGAAATACAACAAGGGAAAATACCACAAAGGAAAGATACAGTCAGCTCTACATAGTATATTTCTACAGAACATATCACTAGAATATTCGGATATACTCATACACAAACGACCATCGTGATACCACCACTGGGATCCAGCTCAAAGATTTCCACTAAGCATGCAACTGGGAGAACACACTCCAAGGTTTGAAAAGAGGGATACAAAGTACTCGTTCTGGGATAACACACTCCTACGTACATTGAGAACATGATGCTCAAATTAGGATCATAGCCAAGTCACAGGGAGATTCTGACAACTCAGTTTGAGCTAATCCGCTAAGCAGAGGATCGACGCTCGGGTAATGTTGGTCACGTCGATACCAAGAACTCTACCTAGGGTTCTGGAAATGAATAGAGGATCCGGCTTGAAGTCTCACAGAGGGGATTCCAACAACTCTATTTGGGTAGTTTTTCTGAAGGGATCATACTTCTGTATAAAGGAAATGATACAAAAACCGTCTGCGAAAAGACCAAGGGTGCGAACCCTAAGAAAACTAGTCCACGTCACAGAAGACATGTGGCTCAAGCCTTAAAAAATAAATTACACAGTGTGTAGTATGGTTACACACCATGTTCTCTGAACCTGGGTACTGCCCATGTAAACAGCTCGTGTCATCCGTTCAGGATATGTAAAACTCAACTACATGGCTTGTAGAAAAGTACATGCCGGGTTCCTGAATCCGGGTGCTACCCGTGTAAATGGCCCGTGTCATTAGGCTTGTCATATAGAAGTAAATACATGGTGTGTAGAGGAATCAAATGTCTTGTCCGAGCACCTGGGGCTTGATCCTTGTACGCTGGCCAGGTGCCCGTACACGGTTTTTGCCCGTGTCTGTGTCGCCTGCCCGTGTACCAGTACATTGGATATCCTGTGTATCTGGTCGGGTCTAGCAGGGGAGGGGTAAACATGGCGTGTCCTTGGTCGTGTACCCTACCCATGCCCGTGTACTCCCGATTTACACTCTAGGTGGTCCGTCGACGAACACACGCCGTGTAGCCCATACTACACGGCCTGTAGTCGGGAAATTTCTATAAACGATGTCTTCTTCCTCGTGCTTCGGCCGATCTTCTGGATCACGTTTCTCTGGATTGTTTGCAATGAAACACAGGATCAGGGGTCACTCGACATCAAGATGCGGAATCTATGGGCTTCGGGCCTTCGATTGGCTCCGAAATCCGATTCTGGTCACCCGTGCAGAAATTGTTCGAAGAACAATTTCATCCAATCCCCTTCTATCCGTCTGTTGCCACCGCAGCCGCACCTTTGTAGGGTCGTAACGACGTCATATCTTCAATTTGGGACTGTTTCATCGCACAATGGGTGTGCAACGATTAGTCTTCCATATCCTCATGAAGAATGCGTAGAACGTAGTGAAGAACGCGAGAATTTTGGGAAGAAGAACACAACAAAACGAGAGGGACGAACCTCGATCGACGTTCGTGTCATTCTTGGTCGGTCACGGTTAAAAGGTTGAACGAAACCAAAACAATTCCATGAATTAAATACCCATTTTTCCCAAAAAATCCCATCCTGCAAGAACTATCGATCCGCGGGTTAAGCTGTTCTTGGATTAGTCCACATTCGTCATGGAAATCAATAATGGGGATGAAAAAACATAAGAAAAACATCCTACCTAGATCCGCGGAATTCGCCGGCAATGATTCGGTCGTTGGGTCGTCGTCGCCAGATTGGGAGGTTTTCTCCAGATCCTCTAGAGCCTTCAGGGGAATTCAAGGTTATGGAAATTGTAACCCTGATCCCCTAGGAAATATCCATTTAAAAGATAAGAGATTTCACTGTAACAACGATTTAAATAAAATATTTTAAATAAATATTTTATTACGGTTGCGTCCAAAAACCAGATTTCACCACCGACCTGTGAGAGCCAATTTTAGGCATCACCTAAAGTAAAAAAAACTGTTCCAAACGCAACGGTGCCCTCAGATTTCTGATCCAAGCACCCGTTCGGGAGTTATTCAACTTATTTAGGAAAACTGCATGCACGCGTAATTTAATTATTAAATTAAATTCATACACTTTTTCAGCGCTCATCGGGCCTCAGAACTGCACACCGTCTCAAATCCTGATCTTTAAAGAATTACCATATAATATCAAAAAAATACGTGTAAAAAAATTGATACATTACATCACACCCACAAAAGGGATTTTACGTCCCTGAAAAGCCAAAACAAGGGCTACTCAAAAAGTTGTGGGTACTGCATGCGAATCTGAGCCTCGCACTGCCACTTGCTCTCCTGGAGATTCTCGTGCCGCCACTGGACATACACCAAGGGAATTGCTCATCTATGAAGGATCTTCTATTGTCATTCCTCGATCTCTACTAGGTACTGAGCAAAGGTCGCTCCATCATCGATCGTCCAGCTCACCCCAGTCGATGACGTGCGATGGATCATGCACATACCTCCGTAGTTGTGACACATGGAAGACATTATGTACTCGGTCCATCTGAGGAGGTAGAGACAACTGATACACCATTTCAACAACTCTACTCATAATCTTAAAAGGGCCAATGTACCTCAGAGATAGCTTGCCGCCTTGGCCAAATCTACCCAATCCCCGTCGAGGTGAGACCCGAAAGAACACATGGTCTCCCTCATTGAACTCCAAGGGCCTCTGACTCCTGTCAGCATAAGACTTCCGCCAACTCTATGCAGTCTCCATCTGCTCCTGGATGCCCTGCACCTTCTCTGTAATATCTCTCACCATTTATGGGCCCATAAGTGCTAACTCTCCTAGGTCAGTCTAGATAAACAGTGAACTGCAAGGTCTCCCGTAGAGAGCCTCGAATGGTTCCATACTAATAGTGTAATGATAACTATTTTTATATGAATATTCCACCAGTGGTAGGTGATCCTCCCAACTACGACTGATGTCATGTATGCAAGCTCGTAGCCTATCCTCCAGGACCTGGATGGTCTGCTCTATCTGACAATCAGTCTGGGGATGAAATACTGTGATCAAGTGTAACTAAGTCCCAAAGGCTTTCTGCAATCCCTTCCACAACTGGGATGTGAAATGAGCATCATGATCTGAGACGATCGTGGATGGCACTCCATGAAGTCAAACTATTTCTTGCATGTAAAGGCATCCCAATCTCTCTACTGAACTCTGCTTTTGTATGACTAGGAAGTGGGAAGACATGGTGAGTCGATCAACGATCACCCATATTGGATCGTGTCCCCTGGAATTATGTGATAAACCCTTCATGAAGTCCATGTATATTCCTTCCCACTTCCACTTTGGAACCTCATGGGGCTGAGTATAACCTGCCGGCACATAGTGCTCAGCCTTTACATACTGACAAGTAAGGCACCGAGAAACAAACTATGCCACTCTCTTCTTCCTTCCTGACCACCAGAACTGACGTCAGAGGTCCTAATAGATCTTTTCCATGCCTGGATGCAACTCCAAAGGAGATGTATGGAACTCTTATAAAACGTCCTCTCGTAACGTCACTAGTACTACCGTGCTCCCGCTAAAAAGAACGGTGTTCTCCCCACCTCTTGAAAATCCATCAGCAGCAACACTTGTGGATACCTGAGAACGTAGAGTCTCATAGCTAGAATCCTCATTTTTTCTTCTTTTACTTTCTATAAGAGTGGTGGTAACAACCATCAACTGAAGGTAAGCTCTCTCGTCTCTATCCACGAAGGATAGCTGTAAATAGGCCAGCTTCCTTGTCGCCTCATCCAGCAACTGTGAACTGGATTTCCTACTAAGAGAATCTGCCACCACGCTCCCCTTCATATGTATATAAATGATCTCAAAGTCGTAATCCAGGAGGAACTCAATCCATCACCTCCATCTCATATTCTGATCCATGTGAGAAAAGATATATCTGAGAGTCTTGTGATCAGATTAGATGGAAAACCGCTCACCAATCTGGTAGTGCCGCCAAATATTCAATTCGAAGACTACCGCTGCCAACTCAAGATCATGGGTCGTGTAGTTCTGCTCGTGTGGACTCAACTAACGTGAGCCATAGGCAATCACTGCTTGCCTCTGCATCAGGACACAACCAAGCCCGATTCTTGATGCATCGCAGAACACTACGTACTCGACACCCTCCTACAGTAATATCAAGATCGGGGCGCTCGTCAAACTCTGTCTCAACTGCTGGGAAACCTACTGGAATCTCTCGGTCTACACAAAAGATTTCCCTTTTCGGGTCAAAGATGTCATGGGTGTTGCACTCCTGGAAAAATCAAGGATGAATATTCGATAGTAGCCTCCCAACCCAAGGAAACATCGCACCTCCATCACTCTCTGGGGCGGTTCCCATGCTAGAACTGCATCCACCTTGGCTGGGTCAGCTGCTAAACCATTTTTTGAGACAAAATATCCCAGAAAGTGGACCTCCTGTAACCAGAACTGACACATCGAGGGTTTCCCATACAACTGGTGCTCTCGTAGTGTGTTCAGAACCATCCTTACGTGTCTCGCGTGCTCCTCCTCGGACGCAGAGTACACAAGGATATCATTGATGAAGACCACTAAAAACGGGTCTAGATAGGGCTGAAAGATCCAGTTCATGAGTCCCATGAAAACTACCAGGGCATTCATCACGTCGAAGGGCATCACCAAGTACTCATAGTGACTGTAGCCGCATCTGAATCCATATTCGGTATAACTTCATCCCATACTCATAACTGGTGATAGCCTGATCGTAGATCAACCTTTGAGAACCATCTTGCCCCTCTCAACTAGTCGAAGAGGTCATCTATCCTCAGTAGTGGATACCTATTCTTCAAGGTCACCTGATTCATGCGCCGATAATCCACACATAGCCTCAATATCCCATCTTCCTTCTTGGAAAACATCACTAGGACCGCCTAGGGTGAAACGCTGGGACTCATAATGCCCTTCTTCTGCATGTCGTCCAGCTACACTCTCAGCTCACGAAGCTCTGCTGGAGCCATCTGATATGTGGATGTTGATATCAGCGGTGTCCCGGTATGCAACTCAATGCATAAATCTATCTCATGAAGGGGAGGTAGCCCGAGGACATCCTCCGGAAAGACGTCTTTGTACTCAGCCACTACTGCTGGAAACTGGAAACTCATAACATCTGCTGCGCCAAAGTCTAGGCTAGCCAACTGATGTGAAAATGGTTGTGGCTCCTATGCATGAGTTCATCCTGCACTACCTGGGTCTCTCTTTCATCAAAAAAAGAGAACCTCATTCCATCACTGCGGACACACCACACCCTTCACCTAAAACAGTCGATCTGGGCATGAACTGTGGATAGCCAATCCATACCAAGAATGACATCGTAGGGCCTCAATGCTACCACCAAGAGGTTCCAACTGAAACTCTCGCCACAAAGGGTCAGGTCACACTATCTACAGATGTTTGTGATCTCTGAATCTTCCCCAGTCAGTGTTTCTAGGCGTAAGGGTCCAGTCAACGACTCAACAAGAATCTCAAGGTCTCGAACACGATAAAAAGCCAGAAAGGAATGACTCGAACTTGTGTCTATCAATACGGAAACAAAATTAGAAAAGAAAATGATAGTACCTCTAATCATTCCGGGAGTACCTGTGTCATATGCCTCTGCCGCCTGCAGTTGTCTCTACCTTTGTCCACCAGCTCCCTGAGCCTGGGGTGGACCTCATAGGGGTGGTGGTGGTAAAAGGTCGATACGTTGACCACCTCCAGCTACTCTCCTAGTTCCTCTACCACGTCCACCACCCCACGAATCTGTCTTCTCCACAGGTTTCTTATGCCTTGGTGGTCCATCCACTGCTCCCGTGTCAGTAGTACGGTGTGTCAGACAATATCGAATGAGATATCCCATGCCATCACATGAGTAGCATCTCCTCTCTCAAGGATTGATGGGCGTGCCCTAAGAACCCTATACGGTAGATACCCTATCCTAGGATCTCCTCTGAAAATGTCTCCTAGGCCTGGGTCCCTGACGTTAGCTCCCTGCTGTCGAGGTCTCTTCTCTAGCTCGCCCACTACTGACATATGTCGGTTGTATCTACTCTTCCAAGAAGCTCTCGGCAACCAGAGCACACTTGAGCACCCCAGCATAATTAGGAATGCTCATAGTTATGATTCTAGCTCGGATATCTCTACGCAAGCCCCACTCAAAAGTCCGAGCTCTGATGTACTGATCACTGACCATATCCATCGAGTACCATGAGAGTTCGGTAATCCTCGTCCAATAGTCAGCCATCATCGTGGTTCTGTGCTGGAGCTGAAGAAGCTCCTTTATGTGTACTACTCTTAGGGTAACTGGTGAAAACTCATCTCTAAAGAGACGCTCATACTCTGATGATGAAGTTGTCGCCTCGTCGTGAGTCTGGATAACCAAACTCCACCATCGTCTGGCCGAGCCCTGCAGAAGGCTCGATGCCAGTATCACCATCTGGTCTGCTAGTGTCCTAACCAAATGGAAGACTCTGGCCACTACCGCATGCCAGTCCTCTACTTCCTGAGGGTCAGGCTCACCTCAAAACCTAAAGGGTCTCTATCTCTGAAACTCGTGGAGTGCGCTCAATATGCGCTCCTCCTCCACTGGTACAGCAGGAACTATACACTGCTCCAAAGGTGGCGGGATAACTAGAACACCACCCGACGGTAAAAATGGGGTATCTGGTCCCTGTATCGAAGCATCATCACTAAGGGGGTCACCCTCGTGATCGAGCTGCTGGATCCTAGCGGGTGCGTGTCACAGAAGAATCCTGTAAAAAACAAGATGTATCTCAGTTAGTGTGTATATCTGGAGAGCTGACTCAAGAAGGAAATGGAAACCACAACACATTCCTATATGATGCATGTACCATTATTTTCCCCTAAAACTAGTGTTCTCATGTTCTGAGTCGAAAAGAATGTTATCAAAGCCTTGGTGTATGGATACGTCGGCTGCCTACACCAACACTGGGGTCCCTGGCCTGAATGCCGAACTTGAAACACTTAACAATGTTGCCCCAAACCAACTCACGGACTCTTGGTCCTAAGGTAGAACAGACGACCACTGATACCACTATATCATGAACCGTCCAATTGGGGATCAAGCTGGAACTCCCAAATCCCACCTCCATTAGGCCAGGGGCTGGTGACTAGCACTGAGTAGTCATGCTACTAACATGGGAGGCATTGCCTATAAACCTATACACACGCACAAACATCTGCAAGACCACACAGCTGAAAAGTAAAAACTACTAAAAAGGAAATGATGCATGCATACACTAAAACCCAACCAATAGAGTACGAGAGGAAAGTAAAGTACAACAAGTGTAAAACCCTAGGCCAAAAGTACAGGATCACCAAAAGAGAGTCCGTAACAAAGTCCAACCTATAATGAAAGGTGTTGGGACTGTAGTTTGTAGCCGTAGGGACGCACCTTGACCTGTCTGATCTCACTGAGTACCGTCTGGTCCTGGTATACCTTGAATCCTGTCAAAAGCTCGCTCGTCTGCACAAGACATGACACGTGCGGGAAAATATCTTGCAGGGGTGAGTATAACAATACCCAGTAGGACACCCCGAAACCACAATGGAAATACAAAAAGGGAAAAATCACAAAGGAACGATAAAGTCATCTCCACACAGTATATGTCTATAGAAAATATCACAAGAATATCCAGATATACACATACACAAACGACCATCGCGATATCGCCACTAGGATCCAGATCGATAATTTACACTAAGCATGCAACTAGGAGAACACACTCCTAGGTCTGAAAAGAGATATATGAAGTACTCGTTCCGGGAGAACACACTCCTAAGTACATTGAGAACAGGATGCTCAGATGAGGATCACAACCAAGTCACGGGGTCATTCGACAACTCAGTCTGAGCTAATCCGCTAATCAGAGGATCGACACCTGGGTAAATTTGGTCACATTGATACCAAGAACTCTACCTACGGTTCTAGAAATGAATAGTGTATCTGGTAATATGTATCACAGAGGGGATTCCAACAACTCTATTTAGGAAGTTCTGCTAAAGGAATTATACTCATGTGTAAAGGAAATGATACCAGAACCTTTAGGGAAAAGACCAAGGGTACAGACCCTAAGAAAACAAGTCTAAGTCACAGAAGACAAGTGGATCATGCCTTGAAGAATTTATTACATGGAATATAGTATGGTTACACTCCGTGTTCCTTGACCCCAGGTACTGCCCGTGTAAATGGCCCATATCATCCGTTGAGGCTGTGTAAAACTCAACTACACGGCGTGTACAAAAGTACACGCCCTGTTCCTGACTCCGGGTGATGTCTGTGTAAACGGCTTGTTTCATTCGGCTTGTCAGATATAACGTAACGACTTGGCATGTAGAGGAATCACATGCCGTGTCTGAGCACCTGAGGATTGCTCCATGTACGTTGGCCATGTGCCTGTACACGGTCTATACCCATGTCTGTGTCACCTGCCTGTGTACCAGTACGTGGGGTATCCCATGTATTTGGCTGGGTCTCGCCGGGGAGGGGTATACACGACATTTCCATGGTCATGTACCCTGCGTGGGGCCGTGTACTCCAGAAGTACATGCCAGGTGGTCTGCTGATGAACACACGACCTGTAGCCCATACTACAAGGCGTGTAGTGAGGAAATTTCCAGAAACGTCATCTTCATCCTCGCGCTTTGTCTGATCTTCTGGATCATGTTTCTCTGGTCCGTTTTTAGCGAAACTCAAGATCAAGGGTCGCCTCAATGTTGCGATGCCGAATCCATGGGTTTTGGGACTTCGATCGACTCTGAAATCCATTTCCGGTCACCAGTGTAGAAATCGTTCGAAGAACGGTTTCTTCCAATCCACTTCGATCCGTCCGTCGCCACAGCAGCCGCACATCCATAGGGTCGTACCGACGCCAGATCATCAATTTGGGACCGTTGAATCGCACAACGGGTGTGCCACTATCCTTCGTTCATATCCCAGTAAAGAACGCGTAGAACGTAGCGAAGAAGGAAAGAATTTGGGGAGAAAGAACACAAAAAAACGAGAGGGACAAACCTCGATCGTTGTTCATGTCGATCTTGGTCTGTAACTGTATGAGGTTGAATGAAACCAAAACAATTCCATGAATTAAATCCCCATGATTCCTGCAAAATCCCATCCCATAAGAAGGATTGACCCGCTAGCTAATCTGTTTGGGGATTAGTCCACCTTCATCGTGGAAATAAAAAACGGGGAAGAAAAATCATAAGAAAAACATCCTACCTAGATCCGCGACATTCTTCGGTGATGATACGGCCACTGTGTCGTCATCGCCGCATTGGGAGGTTTTCTCCAGAGCCTCCAGAGCCTCCAGGGGAATTTAGGGTTATGGAAATTGTAACCCTGATCCCCTGCGAGATATCCATTTAAAAGATATGATATTACACTGTAACAAGGATTTAAATAAAATATTTTAATAAAATATTTTATTACGGTTGCATCCAAAAACCATATTTCACCACCGACCTGTGTCGGCCGATGTTTGGCCTTGCCTAATGTAAAAACGTTGTTCCGAATGCAACGGTGCCCTCAGATTTCTAATCCGAGCACCCGTTCGGGAGTTATTCCACTTTTTATGCGAAACTTCATGCACATGTACTTTAATTATTAAATTAAATTCATACACTTGTTCCAGGCTCACCGGGCATCGGAACTACATGCTGTCTTTAGAGCCTGGTCTCGATAAAATTCCCATATAATATCAAAATATACATGAAAAAAAACGGAGTCATTATAATTTTTTTATTTTGATGAATAAATATATATATTGAATATATATATATATTTTATTTAATATTTATTATTCTATAAATTATGAAATCATGATATATGTATGCATAAAAAATATAAAAAATCAAAACACATTCCATAAACAAAGCAGTTGTTACACTAAATATAACATTCGACATTGAATTGTTCTTGATAGGGTAATATATTAAATAAATTAAATGATTTAGGATATTATTAAATTGAATATTGTTATTTAATATATTTATAATTAACATATATTAATTACACATGATGTTTTCCAGAGTACGCCGATAGTTAATACATATGGTATGGGATTTCTAGTCTCAATTTATATCTATGAGATATATATGAAAATCACCCATTATTATTATTTATATATATTATATATATAATATTATATTTTGAATTTCATTAAATAATGAAATTCAGTGTTTTAATTGAATTTATTCCTTAATGTGGTTTATAGTTCAAATGATACTAAATCGGTAGGGTAATTTTGTAAAAATTTTCCTTCTTTATAACTTTTGTTATGTTATAAACATATATTATTTAATGATTTATAACTAGTAGAAAAATTTTATTTATCCTCAGAGATATGATTTAATTTTTTTATAAATAGATTCCAAATGTTTCTATATGGACCTTTTCATGTCCATTTAATTTAAAAACATATACACAAAACACTATACACGATGATTTTCAGCATTGGATTTTTAAAAAATTGTCACTGTAAATGAATTAATGAAATTTTTTTAACCCAATTCTAAAATCTTTTATTAGGAAAATGAAGGAAATTTTGTAAATAAATGATTCCAAAAACCTTTAAAAAAATATATTCTCATGAATCCATAATTTTTTGGATCTTTTGAACTATTCTCTTCACTCATGAGGACTATGAGGATACCATTGGATCCTTAATGCCATTGTTATTGATGTTATACTTTTTTCCAGAGTTTTGGTCTTTATTTTTTTTCTTTATTTGTTGATTCATATTCTAGGGAATTATTTTCTTTCAGGAAAATTTATTACATCCATGAATCTATTAAGAAATGATTTTATTTTGTTGTTCTTATTTAATGATCATTAATTAAAATAATTTATATTTTTTGTGGGTTTTATTCTTCTTACTCATTCTACGGAATGATGATCAGATTATTGATCCACATTCATTGTTGAACTCCAAATTTTGTATGTTTTTTTAATTTTGATGGTAAATTATGTACGTTTTTTCTTTATTTGAGATATTGTTTTAATTAATTTATATATTTTTTATTTTTTAAAAGATAAATTTTATATTCTTTTATAAAAATATATGTCCACAATTTAGTAATGTCGAACAAAATTTATGGACATTATTATATAAGGTTCTTCCAATGTGATTATTTACCCATTTTATTGAAAGGTTATAAATTCATCTAGAGTGGCCAATCTAATTATATATTCTAGAATGTATGAGTTTTTTGATACAATATTGAAATATTAAATTTCCATTAGTTATCCTCGACATCTTGTATATATATTATAAGATTATTAATATTATGTATGAATGTAAATTGGAAAGACATGTTCATATAGAGATATTTGTGTTCTAAATTGTGATCCGACCACATTATTTGTCATCTAGAATAATAAAATGTTTTGATAGAAGGTTTTCCATGGTTATTATTATGATTCTCATTAATAATAAAAAAAATTATTAATACAAATTCTTATAAGGTCACAAACGATATATTTGAATTAATGATTGTTATTCATATAATTTTTTTGCAATATAAGAGAGTTTATATGTAATTTAATTCTAATGTATTTTGGATAGAATAACTAGAGATGTGATGTTTTACATATAGACTATAATTATATGGTGATAATGGATTATTTTGGGTTATATGTATAAATGATTCATACCATGATTACAAATCATTTTTTTAAATGTGTTTATGTTTAAAAAACTTTTTGTGTGTCTGTGTGTATATATATATAAATTTATATATGTTTTCATATATTAACCAATTATATTGATATGTTGGGTCTCAAATGGATATTAATTGAATAAAATTATTATTAAAGAATAGTTAATATGAAAAATATGTTGATGATTTTGTGGAATTTCATAAATGAAATTATCAAAAAATATATTATATTTTCTATCCATGTGTGAATTGTTTAAATATGAAGAAGATAAAATCCATTGAAATAAAGGATCATCTCATTTATAATGGTTTTATCCTGAAATATACTATTTGGTTATGGAAGGGTGAAAAAATTATAAAATCAAAATCCAATGATGACGATTGTATTCAGAATAATGCAGAGTATCATATTGAAAAATTAAATCATGATTTAGGTGTTGAAATAATCAAGAAAAAACTATGAAATTATTGTATGGATATTTTGAGAAACTAGTATTCCTAGGTTGTAATGATGATACCATGTTATCATTAGATTTGAGATTATTGTACTTGGGATAAATAAATGGGTGTTCCGATAAAAGATTCTCCAACCTACTTGAGCTTCTAAAATATAATTTTTTTATAGGAATTGTGATTCTAGATTATAATTATTGTGTGAGGAAAATATTATTCACAATGGTTTTTTGATATAAAAAGATAAATTATATCTCTAATTATTGTGTGTTTATTGAAAATTATATTAATATTTATCAATTTTTCATATATATGGGATATAATACTATAAGATGGATGAAAGAGTCAACTCAAATTCATTCAAAGGAACAAACATCTAACATCAGGAAAACAATTATACTTTCTAATGATATTATATAATAATTATTTTAAAAAAATTCCAAAACCAAGAATGATTGATTCTTTGGTACTAAAATCCAATATCATATGAAATTATTTTGGTAGCTTCCAATAATTCATAATTTGAAGCATCTATTTCCAATTTCAATTTATGTAGAAAGGTTTTGATGACATCTAGATGATCACATATCTAATGAGAATGTACACCACCATGATGATTCACTAATGGGGATGTGATTTGATAAATAAATTTACTTTATAAGTGATGTTAATACATCCAGAATGATATTTTTTACTAATGGGATGAATCCATATTGGAGACTAAGAAGAAAAAATATTTCATTTACTATTTTGTTGTTAGTTTACAACCTTCCACTACATAAATGTATGAATGGAAAATATTTTATGATGATAATGAAGTATTATGTTCAAAAACAGCTAAGAAATAATAATCATATACATCTTTCACCATTGATTGATGATTTGAAACTACTATGGTAGAGAGGTATTAGAGATTTCAATGTATACAAGAATGAGTATTTTCTTTTGCATGCTATGATATTGTTCATTATAAATGACTTTCCTTTATATGGAAACATATATGGATACATTGTTATAGGACATAAATCATGTCCAATTTGTGTATAAGGGGCTTTATAATATCCATTTCTGAATGGAAGAAATACAATGTACATGGTACATTGATGATTTTGTCAAATTGAACTTCATTATCATAGATTGAAGAATCCATTTTAACAGTCTACAAAAATAGTATCTTTTATACATGAACATTTTCATTTGAAGAATATTTTTAAAGGCCGAAAAATATTGACTTTAAATTTTGAAATAATTAGTTATGTACTTCAAAAATGATATAGAGGAAACTGTCTATGTATTTTGAAAAAACATATTAATGATTTTTTTGGGATAAAACATTACATCAATGTTAAACATGTTGAGAAAATATTTGTGATAGTTTTATGGATCTCTGTCACATATACAAGTAATTTAAAAAGATGTATTTCATGCTATATTGGACTTTATATCAATAGGAATATGTTTGGAGTTAGCTCCCACAATGAAGGGAAATAGAACATATTTCCCTATGTCTTGTCACACAACAAGAAATCTTGAGAATACGATTTTTTCAGTGTCCTCAGTGTATTTTTGTACCGATTGTTTTTTCATAAAATATGAATAATTTTAATATATTTATGGATTATAAATTAATAGGTATAAAATCTAATGATTTTCATGTAATGAAGTAATAACTTCTACTAGTTCAACTATATGTTATATTTCAAATAGATTTTAGAAATATTTTCCTCAACTTATAATTTTTTTTCAAAAAAAGTTGTATAAAGGACTATATTCCTAATACTATATATGTGTTGGATAATAAATATTATTTTAATCTTTAGAATCTTGAAAAAAAATCCCCACATAATTTATTTTATATAATGGTCTATATGGAGATTCATTTGGTGTGTGAGAAAAGAATATGTGCTCCTATATCTTTAAAATGGATTTATCATTTGGAATGAAAAATGAATATTTTTAAGAGATATGTTAAAAATACTAATCAGCCTATGTCTTATATTTTTAAATTATATGTGTTGGTCAAAGTGGATACTCAAGAGGGGGGTGAATTAAGTTCCAATTGAAATTTCTATTAAAATATTTTTTATTTAAAATACCCCAATTTATAAAACAAGTTAAACTGTAGTGAATTTATACAGATTGTAAATTTTCACTTAGCTTCACAAAGAATGATTAGGTCTCAGTTAATTTAACCACAAGATCAAACTAACTTTTTAAACTAATCTATTGATTTATAATAATTGTAAACACCTGATAATTTAACTATCAATGTAGCATTAAAATAGTTTTGTATTTCAAAGTAATAACAGTAGAGTATAAAATATATATGTAATATACATTAAAGTTAAACTAAATATTCACATCAGATGTAACAAGAGGTTCAGTCTCAAGACGAGACATAGTCCTCTCCAATTTATATATATTTGATCCACACCCTGGATCGGGGTTGACAACATTTTACACAGCTGTCCAGGCCACACAGAGACCCCTACCACTATTCTTCGTGAAAAAAAAACATATATTAGGCCACACAAGGACCTCATCCACAGTTGACATGGGTAAACAAAAGTTAATAATATTAGAGTAAGGATTTTGATATCCTTCAGGTCAGTATAGGAGACGGTGTGTGTGTGAGATATACATAGTACACCACACTGCCCGAAAGTAAATAAACAAATCACTTAGAGAGAATAGATATGAGTTTAGAAAGATCTAGTGATTATAAATGCATCTATAGACTCATTGGATTCAACAGAAATGCTTCTTAGTCCTTCTCTTGTTTTTTTGTTGAAAAATAGAGTGTTGTAGTTCATCTTGTGTTCTATAAGAGTGAAAATGATCTATTGATTCATTGTGTGTTTTTCAGTGGTGTTGGATTTCACTCATGAGAGTTATTTGAAAATCATTCAATCTCCTTCTTGCCCAGGATTGATCTTTTTGTTCAGCGCAGTGCTCTCGAGTGAATGTAAGTTCTTCTTGTTGTATCATCACAATTACACACCACTTCATACACATGTGTGTGTAGTGCATGTCAATCTTCCTTATATTCCACTCGTTCTGGCAGTAGGAATGATTCACATTTCATAGGTATGAGATAAGGATTCCTGAAATTCCAGCAACTATCATTAAATAACATTAATTTCATTAAAAATATCAAATATGAACGTTAGTATTATTTATATAATATTGAAAAAAGTTAAGAAAATGTGTCACAATGAATATGTAAACAATGTATTCTTCACGGTATTGTCTTCGCGGTATGTGGTTCATGGTATTTGCTTCACGGTAACTGCTTCATGGTATGTGCTTCACCGTAAGTGCTTCAGGGTGTCTTGGTCACGGTGAGTAGCTCATGGTGTTTCGGTCACAGGGAGTACCTCATAGTATTTTGGTCACGATGAGTAGCTCACGGTGTCTGGGTGACTGTGACTGTGTCTTGTAGACAGTCTATCTAGCTGTGTCAAACATCAAATTGTCTTTATACATAGATAAATATTTTTATTTACACTTGAACTATAATATGCAGAATATGGATTAAGTTTAATAATTAGATAGTAAGAGAACATGAATCATAAATATAAATACTTGATAATATAAGTGAGATTTGTGAACATTAATAAGACTTGTAAATAATAAATAGAGTAATTAACATCATAAGTCATGAAGAGAAATAGAAAGATCTGTAATTAAGATTGAGATTAATTATCATTAATAGGATTTTTGATCATTAAAACAGATTAATACACGAGGAGTCAAACAATCTCCCCTTTTTTGATGATCACAAATCATGTATACTCAAAATATAAATGAAATGCAACATATCATATCTCATTATAGTACTGATACTTGTTGTTTTTCCATCCCCTTTTGGGATTATCAAAAAGTATAGAAAAGTAAATGAAACAATGCATTTTTCATTAAAAAGGGTTCAAAATAGATCATACAAGAGAAATAAAAACAGGAAACAAGAAATGTCATCCCATCAAAAAGAAAACAGTCTCTGGACTCTTTATGGATCCACCTTTTCCTTGCCTTCAGCAGCAGCAGGAGCTGGTGCTGAAGTAGAAGAATGCATAAATGGGTTATAAAAGAGGGTAAGGGTAGACCTTCAAAAATAGATGTAGCCAATGTAGGAGCAGTAGAAGATCTAGGCAGTGGTTGGTCAAGAATGACGGACCGGATCTGAGAAAGAGCTTAGCTGACCGACATGGAAGTTGAGGCTATGGGAGGTAGACTATGTCTAAGGGGTGCAGGAGCTGGAGAAACTATAACAGTACTCTGCACAAAAAGATATGGATTCGAAAGATTGATGAAATCAGTAATGATTTCACCAACATATTTCATAGCCTTTTCAAAAGCGTCCTTATTCTCCATGAATTTTCCCAACAATCTGGTGAACTCTGTATGTTTCTGAACGTGAGCGTTAAAAGCTTTAGTTACATGAGGGGTTTTCAGGTTTTCCACAAGATATCTAATGTGATCTGTCATGTCACTTTTGGAGAAAATCTGAGAGAGATAAAAATATATTATTTTAGTGATCTCCTGTTGAGAATCATTGGCTATCTTAGAATGAATTATATCCAAGTCCAATGCTTGATCACTGTTCTTAACCACTTCTGACAAAGAAGAGATATCCAATCCACTGAAGGCATTTTGAAGTTCTTCCTTGATTAAGGATCTCAGCAGAGAATCATCCAAAAGAGGAACAGAAGGTTAACCTGAAGTAGGAGAAGCTTTTACAGCCTCGTATAAAACATTGAGTGGTTTTAGATCTTTTTATAGGAATCCAGTGAACTCATCTGTGAGTTTATTTAGATTTTCTACAAGCTCCCTCATGCGTTCCAGCATCTTGGTGTATCTCTTTGCAATATTTTCATCAAAAGATAGTAGATATGGATGCACTTGAGACAAAATTTCCCTAGAATGTGTGGAATCAGTTGGCCCAGTAGAAGCAGCAACAGGTGTAGGGGCAGAGACAGGAGCAGGCTCTGATCTCAAAGACAACTCATGCTGCAAGTTTGCTACCATATTTTTCAAATTTGAAACATGATCACATAGAAGCTTATTTTCAACTCTGACTTCGTGAATTTATCAAATAATCCTTGGCTGAATATGCAATATAATAATTTTCAGGAGAATTGATGCATCTTCTTGACTCAGTTGAGTCACTGGACGAGCTTGAAATGTTAAGATCCTCTCAACTCCAGCTAACAGAGTCTCTCCAAAAACTATCAGATCATCTTTAATCACAATGGAGTGATGTTTAGGTAAAGGTAGAGGTTCAAAGTCATCTTCATACTCCGATTCTGATTCAGTTTGAGAATGGGTCTCTAGTTCTGGTTCTGGTGGAGGTTCTGGATGAACTATAGACATCAGTTGAAACAGAGAAGAAAGATCCATTCCAGTTGTAGTCACTTTTTGTGACTCATTCACATAATAAAATCATGGGAACTCATACCGAGTGTAAACAGAATATGTGACAGTAGGTTGAGAAGTTTCACCAGATCCAACTTCCATAATATCAAGGTTTTGAGGATCCTCCCCCTAAAATTGTGCATCCATTTCAGAGACTATAGGCTCAACAACATGATCAATATCCACATGATCATCTTTAATCTCTTCAAAAAACTATTGCCTTGCCAGGTGAAAAGAAATTCCATCCTCTCTTTAGTAGAGGGAAATATCTCAAGAACCAATTGTTTTACTGGTTGAGCTTCCAGACTTGCTTCTTTCTCAACAAGGATATCCTCTTCAACAGGATCAGCCTCTATGGTTTCTTGCTATTCTGAATCGTGAAAACCAATTTTCTTACAGCAATAGGATGAGTTTTTGGATTGACATCCTCACTAGAATCAGGAGCTTCCTCTTCTGTCAAACCAACAATAACTTCCTCTCCTTTATGCATTTCAGTAGGGAGAACCGCAGGTACATCAACCATTTCTTTTTCAACAGGAACATTTTCCATTGGAGGTCTTCCAACTTCTTCTCTAGGTGATGCATCATCTATTACTTCCTCTTCTTCTTATTTTTCTAATTCTAAATACTCAGCCACTACATCTAGTTCCAAACTAGGATCAGATAGATTCTTAGGTCTCCTTGGATAATCAACATGATTAAACTTTTTATAGACTTGATCATTATCCTCATCCCACTACTTCATCAAGGGGTTCCAGCATATCTTCATCCTTCAGATGATAGGCATGGATAAGTAGAAATCAAAGTCCTCTAACTTTTATTCATTCGGTCTAACCATCCCTTTGGTAACTA
Organism: Viscum album; assembly: GCA_963277665.1. Lineage (NCBI taxonomy): Eukaryota > Viridiplantae > Streptophyta > Magnoliopsida > Santalales > Viscaceae > Viscum > Viscum album. Next base: position 36,681 of record CAUJRU010001979.1, on the reverse strand, counting down.
ACATGGCTGAAATCATCCTTGAGTAAAACAAGGATGTGGATTTGGATGTTACTTTGATCAGCTCACAGATATGGTTAATAACATACATTCATAAGTTTATCTTATTGCCATTCTTCAATAGGTGAATCAAGAACATATCCCGATACATCATTATAGTAAAGTCCCCTTTTCTCAGACTAATCAAATTCTGAACAAATTTGAAAAGAAGTCTAGTCTCCCCATCTAATTCAGCAGCTATGGCCCTTCGTTTGGTTTCATTACCAGTTAGAATTTCCAAGGAATTTTTTAGATTGATGATATTAGAAGATGGAGGAGTGTCTCTCTGGTTGTCTTCACTACCTCCTTCATGTGGAATTCTTAGGCATGCAACCCACAGCCTCAAAGAGAAGAACACTTCTAACAATTGATCCATCTGGTCACCATAAAACTTTATCAAAACTCAAAGGAAAACTTCACATATTGATAGAATTGAGATACCAGCCTTGGGTAAATCGGTCTATTTTGTCCAGAGAACCATTCAAGCCATCCTTGTTCTCTTAAAACATTCAAAACTAACGACTTTCTAGACAACAAACACTCAGGGAAAACTTCTTTTTCAGGTACAGCTATACGGCTTACCATGTTTGAGTCTAGCGGTCCTTCGGGATCTAAACCTGGTATCCTCTTCTGTTTCTTAGAGCGACACTTCTCAGACGAGGCTAAAGATGGACACTTCATCCTTGGCAACCACTGAAGCTTCGAGCGAGAGGGAAGAGAATTTTTCCCAGAATGATAAGGTTTAGGAGAGAGTTTGGGTAAGGAATCAAATGAAACCCATAAGTTTTATCATTTGGTAATTTCAATCGTCATGAAAACAAAAACGCGGGAAATCAAATAGTAGTGAAATAAAAATTACAGTGATACGGGTTCAAATAAGAATATAAATAATTTTCACGATGAGGTTGTGAGTAGGCAGTACAGTGTGATGAAAAATAGTCATCACTATGAGATAGTTGGTGGTCATCACGGTGAGACAGTGACCATTCTGTGCAGTCACGATGAGATAGTGAGTTAACAGACTGTGAGCACAAGATCTTAACGGTGAGACCGTATGCATGAAATAGTAACTGTAAAATAGTGAGCATGAAACTGTAAATTAAAATACAGTAAATTATTGAGTATTAAGTTCAGTAAGATATCTATTTATGAGTAATCATACCAAGATCATGTATGATGTAGACTAATATTTCAGAATTTAATGGTTTAGTGAATATATCAGGAAGTTGATATTCAATACAAATGAATTCCAATGTGATACCTCCTTTTTGATAATGATCCGTCAAAAAGTGATGTCTTAAATCAATATGTTTTGTCCTAGAATGAGAAACAAGATTCTTAGAAATATTAATAGCACTTGTGTTGTCACAATTTATTGGGACATGTTTGAATTGATATCCAAAGTATAGTAATGTGTGATTCATCCACAAAATTTTTGCACAACAACTTCCAGCAGCTATGTATTTAGATTCTGCAGTAGATAATGCAACAGAAGTTTGTTTCTTACTACACCATGATACTAGTGACTTGCCTAAAATATGACATGTTCCATAGGTTCTTTTTCTATCTAACTTACATTTAGAAAAATCCGCATCAGAATATCTATCTAGTTCAAATCATTGTCCTTTGGGATAGAATAGTCCTAAATTGGGAGTATGCTTGAGGTATTTGAAAATTCTCTTTACAACATTTAAATGTGACTCTTTATTGTTTTCTTGAAAACAAGCACACACACACAAACTGAACATAATATCATGACGACTAGCAGTCAGGTAGAGTAAACTTCCAATCATTTCTCTATAAGTGGTTTGATCAACAGTTTTACCATCTTCATCAAGATCCAATATATAGGTGGTACTCAAGGGAGTGTCACTACTTTTTGTGCTATCCAATCCAAAACGTTTTAAAGGATCTCTAGTATATTTACTTTGAGTTAAAATAATTCCATCATCATTTTGAATGATTTGAAATCCATGAAAGAATTTGAGTTCACCCATTAAACTCATTTCAAATTGATTTTGCATCATTTTAGAAAAATCAGTACATAGGGAATTTCTTGAAGATCCAAAAATAATATCATCTACATAAATTTTTAGAACTAAAACATCTTTAGAAATTTGTTTTTTAAAAATATTACGGTCAACTATACCTTTTGTAAAACCTTTAGAAATTAGAAAAGTACTTAATCTATCATACCAAGCTCTTGGAGCATGCTTTCAACTATATAAATCTTTTGATAATTTGAAAATATGATTTGGAAAATGAAGGTTTAAGAATCCAGGAGGATGTTCAACAAAAATATCCTCAGCAATATATCCATTTAAGAATGAAATCTTGAAATCCATTTGATATAGTTTGAAATTTAGATGTGTAACATAAGAAAGTAAAATCCTTATAGCTTTTAATCTGGCTACAGGAGAAAAAGTCTCCTCATAGTCAATTCCATCCTCTTGACTATATCCTTGTGAAACTAGCCTATCTTTGTTTCTATCTATATTTCCAGATTCATCTACTTTATTTCTAAACACCCATTTAGTGCCTATGATGAAAGTGTCCTTAGGTCTTTCAACATGATTCCAAACATTATTTATTTCAAACTTATTGATTTCTTCTTGCATTTCAATTTCCCAAAATTCATCATTAATAGAATCATCAATGTTTTTAGGTTCAATCTGTGAAAAGAAGGCTTGATATTCAACCTGATTTCTAAGATAATCTCTAGTCTGAGTCCCTCAATCAATATTTCCTTCAATAGCATATAAAGTATGGTTCTTTATAATTAGAGTTGATCTAGTAAAGTTAGGAATAGAAATTTCAGTTTCTTCTCTAATTTCGGGTTCATTAGAAGCAGATTATGGAATAATTCCATAGCTGGTTGCCTTTATAGCAGGTTCATTGATTTTATCATTAAGTTACTGGATAGATAAATCTTCTTTAATATTTTCAAGAGAGGTTTTAGACTCATGTGGATCAGTTTCATCGAATTTGATGTGAATAGATTCTTCCACATACTTGGTTCTCTTATTGAAAATTCTATAGGCTTTGCTGGTTAAAGAATATCATAAAAATATTCTTTCATGACTCTTAGAAGCAAACATATCAATATTATCTGTTGTATTGAGAATAACTACTTTGCAACCAATGACTCAAAAGTAATTGACTTTAGGTTTTCTATTATTCCACAACTCATATGGGGTCGTCTTAAGAACTGGTATAATTAAGACTCTATTAATAATATAACAAGTTGTATTCATAGCTTCAACCTAAAAGTAAATAGGAAGGTCATATTCATTAAGCATAGTACTAGCAATTTCTTGGAGGGTTTTATTTCTTCTTTCTACTACACCATTCTGCTGAGGTGTCCTAGGAGCAAAAAAATTTATGACTATAGCCATTTTCTGAGAAATAGGATTCAAATTCATGATTTTCAAAGTCACGACCATGATCAATTCTTAGAGTTTTAATCTTAAGTCCACTATGTTTTTCTACAGACTTGGAGTATTTACCAAAATAAGAACGAGCTTCACTTTTGTGAGATAAGTACACCCAAGTATATCTAGAAATGTCATCTACTAAGACATAAACATAGTGCTTACCATTTAAGCTTGAAACCATAGAAGGTCCAAATAGATCCATGTAGAACCTACTCGAGTGGTTGAGAAGTTGAGACTTCTTTCTTTGGTTTGAAAGAGATTTTGTGTTTCTTTCCCTTTTGACAGGGATTACAAACATTGTCATTTGGAAACTCATGTTTGGGTAAGTCTCTAACTATGTTCTTCCTAGTTAGTTTCCAAAGAATGTGTATATTGCAGTGTCCTAATCTTCTATGCCAAAGCCAAGACTCTTTATGAAAGGCATTTAAACAGGTAATATTTTATTTAGCAAAGGAATTTAGATCAACATCATAAACATTTTCATTTATTAAAGCAGAAAATACTAAAAAATATTAGAGTTAAAAACTTTACAGGAATCATTTTCAAATTTGACATTAAAACCATCATAATATAATTGATAAATACTAAATAGATTATATTTCAGTGCATCAAAAAATAAAACTTTAGAAATTAGAACTGAATTAGTGTTACCAATTTTTCCTATACAGATGATCTTTCCCTTAGAATTATCACCAAACGTGACATAGCCTCCATCAACCTCTATTAAACTCTTGAAACATGAGTAATCCCCATACATGTGTCTTGAACATCCACTGTCCAAATACCATGTCTTCTTCTGGGAACACATCAAGTAGGTTTCCAACAAAACAGTTTTAGATAGAGTATGATTTTGGTACCCAGATCTTCTTGGATCCAGACAGGTTAGCAATCAATGATTTTGGTACCCAAATTTTTCTTATGGGTCTCATTTAATTTACAAAATAAATATATTTTAAAAGATATACTCTATTTGATTTATAACTATGTGAATAACTAGTTGAAGCATAGGGATTTCAAGAACTAGAACTAGCAGTATTGTGTCCAGATTTAGGAAAAAAGCTATTCTTAGTAAGCTGTCTCTGTCCTGGTTTGTAGCCTATTCCAATAGTGTATTTTGGTGCCACATGATTTCCTAGCATTTGAGTTAGTGTATCCTTTCCATTTGTGAACTTCTCTATGTCCTTTCTAAGAATCTCATTAGACATTTTCAGTTCAATGTTCTCCTTTAACAGTTCAGCATTCTTCTCTTTTTCAATAGTATGTTCAGTTTTAACAGTTGTAGTGAGAACATGATGTTTCTTCAATGATTTGTATTTATCCTTATGTTCATTTCATGTATCTTCTAGCATATTACAATATTCAAATAATTCCTCACTAGTCATGATTTCAGAATCCGAATCAGATTCAGCATCATCTCTAGAATAATAAGAATTTAACACAGGAGAATATAAGGTTACCTCAGATTTGTTTTTCATGAAACACATGTTGGCACAATTCTTTTCAGAATTAGACATTTCAGATTCACTTGTGCTGTCTTCAGAAGCACTGTAGGTAGCCTTCATAGCTTTCTTGTACTTACTGTCCTTGTAATCATATTTCATCTTGAATTTTAGTTTTGGGCAGTCTTCTTTAATGTGTCCTTTTCTTTTTCACTCATAGAAAACAACTTCATCACTTTTATCTGGGTTTTCTAGTCCTTATTTCAATGACCCTTATTTCAAGACATTCCTTTGTAATTTGATATTCTGAAAATTTTCTACTTGCTATAAAATTTCTTAAACCTTCTCGCTACCTGAGCCATTTCAGCATCACTATCGGAGTCTGAGCTTTCACTTGTTCAACTGTCAATTTGTATTTGAGCATTCTCTTTTTTCCTTCTTCTCTGAAGCTATAGTCTTGAAATCCATTGATTTATTTTATGGTTTTTCCTCTTCGTTTTTATTAACCTTGAGTTCTTCCTCATAAATCATAAGCTTACCAATGATTTCTTTGAAAGATAGAGTAGCAAAATCACATGACTCTCTAATAGAAACAGATGTACCTCTTCATCGGTCTGGTAAACATCTAAGTATCCTCATAATTTGTTCCTTTACTGGAACAACATTACCGAGTGAATTCATTGTATTGACTATCTCATTAAACCTGAGATATATATCAGAAATAAGTAATCAGTTTTCATTTTAAAAATATCATATTTAATAGTATATGTATTCAATCTCATTTCTTTAACATTGGTAGTTCCTTCACGAGAAACACTTAATGTATCACAGATTTCAAAAACATTTTTACAAGCAGAAATTCTATTAAACTCTTCATCTCCTAAAGCACAGTACATGGAATTCATAGCTTTATAATTATTATTGTAGGCAGGCTTTGTAGGTTCATCCCAAGTTTTTCTTTCAGTTTCTGGAATTTTACATTGAGATTCTATAGCAGTCCAAATATCATAACCCATGCTTTCTAAATGAATTTTCATTTTAATATTCCACTGAGCATAGTTTTTACCAATGAATAAAGGTGGAATGCTAGTAGCAGCACCCTATAGTCTATTTTCCATAACTAGATTTTATAATGTAAATTTAAAGAGATAATATTTTGAACTAACAGAAATTTATGTTCTTTAAAGATGCAATTAAAATCACAGTTGAAAAAAATAGAGTATATAAAAAAATCATTAAATAAAAACAACCTCTGATACCAATTGTTGGTCAGAGTGGATACTCAAGAGGGGGTGAATTGAGTTCCAATTAAAATTTCAGTTAAAATATTGTCTATTTAAAATCCCCCAATTTATAAAACAAGTTAAACTGTAGTGAATTTATACAGATTGAAAATGGCCACTTAGATTCATAATGATTGATTAGGTCTCAGTTAATTTAACCACAAGATCAAACTAACTTTTGAAACTAACATACTGATCTTCAATAACTGTAAACACTTGCTAATTTAACTATCAATTTAGCTATAAAATAGTTGTCTATTTCAAACTAATATCAACAGAGAATAAACGATATATGTAATATACATTTAATTTAAACTAAAGATGCACAGTAGATGTAAAAAAGAGGTTCAGTCTCAAGCCAGGACTTAGTCCTCTCAAATTTATATAAATTTGATCCACACCCTGGATCGATGTTAACAACAGTTTACACAACTGTCCAGGACACGCAGGGACCTCTACCACTGTTCTTTGTGTGAAACAAAACAGAGATCAGGCAACACATAGACCTCTTCCATAGTTGACGTGGGTAAACAAGAGTTAACAATTTTAGAGTGAGGATTTTGATATCTTTCAGGTCAGTGCAGGAGAGAGTTTGTGTGTGAGATATACAGAGTACACCACACTTCTTGAAAGTAAATAAACAAATCACTTAGAGGGAATAGATAAGACTTTATAAATCTCTAGTGACTAGAAATGCAGCTCTAGACTCATTGGATTCACCAGAATTGCTTCTTAGTCCTTCTCTGGTTTTTCTGTTGAAAAACAGAGTGCCGGAGTTCAGCTTGTGTTTTACAGGAGTGAAAATGATCTCTTGATTCGTCGTGTTTTCTTTAGTGGTGTTGGATTGCACTCATGAGAGTTCTTTGAAAGTCTTGCAATCTCCTTCTTGCTCTGGATTGTTCTTCTTGTTCATCACAGTGCTCTCGGCTGTATATAAGTTCTTCTTGTTGTATTGTCACACTTGCACACCACTGCTTACACTTGTGTGTGTACTGCATCTTAATATTCCTTATATTCCACTCATTCTGGAAGTAAGAATGATTCCCTATTCATAGGTACGAGATATGGTTTCCTGACATGCCAACAACTATCATTAAATAACATTAATTGCATTAAAAACATCAAATATTACCGTTAGTATTATTTAAGTGATATTTAATAAAAGTTAAGAAACAGTGTAACATAGATTATGTAAATGGTGTCTTCTTCATGGTATAGTATTCACGATATGTGGTTCGCGGTAAGTGCTTCATGGTAAGTGCTTCACGGTAAGTGCTTCACAGTATCTTAGTCATGGTGAGATGCTCACGATGTTTCGGTCACTGTGAGTAGCTCATGGTGTTTCGGTCACGCTGAGTAGCTCACATTGTCTGGGTGACTGTGACTGTGTCTTGAAGACATTCTTTCTACCTGTGACAGACATCACAATGTCTCTATACTTAGACAAATATCTGTATTTACACTTAAACTATAATATGCAGAATCTGGATTAAGTTTAATCATTAGAGAGTAAGAGAACTTGAATCATAAATATAAAGACATGATAATATAAGTGAGATTTGTGATTATGCATAAGACTTGTAGATAATAAAGAGAGTAATTATCATCATAAGACCTGAAGAGAATTAGAAAGATGTGTAATTAAGATTGAGATTAATTAACAGTAATAGGATTTGTGATCATTAAAACATGATTAATACATGAGGAGTCCAACAATATGTTTCAAAAGTGGTTATTGACTTTAATAATGATTTTTTTAAGAGGAGCATATTTGTATCCGTATATGTTGATATATGATTTTTGATAGTGACGGTAGAAAAATTTTATGATTAAAGGTAATGTTTACCCCATGTGATTATGTGATGTTGGAATATTTATACATTTTGAAAAATGAATATGTGGTTTATGAATATATATAATCAACTATTTCATAATGAATTCTATGTTATCTAAAAATAAATTAATAGTGGATGAAGACAGATTATTAAGCGAAATATGGTTCACGGTATAATGAAAAAGTCAATATAGATATATCTTCATTAGAAAAATGGAAATGGTTGTCTAGGGGACCATATCTTTATTTGATCACATGGTATGGTTTGGATAATAATGGTATCATATTTTACACAACGTTGGATTAAAAGTGTACTATTAAATATAGTTGTGTAATTATCAACACTAATGCACATCATTTTTAGAGTGTAGCAGACAAAAACCCAATTTCAACATCAGCGCTATATTTTATAGATCATTAAGACATATAGAAAATTGATTATAATTACTTTCAATTCACCGTGTTCAATTGATGTTGGGTTGCGAGTATTAGTGTTGTGAAATATGATTAATATGTGTTTAAATTTGTTGATTTGAAAATATTTTATTAAAATGCATAACCATTTATCATTTCCACACATGTGTAGAATGTATTTTATGTAATTGATCTATTAAAAAATCTATGATCCATAATTTTTAAAGGGAAAAGTATCCATTTTTCTAATGAGAATGAGGATGATATTTTTTATTTATTTGATATTTCTTCTTATATTGATTAAAATCCAGATAACAATAATTGTATCATAGTCATATACCATGCGGTACTAAATGATCATTATGAAGTGACATGATAAAAAACTAAATTACTCTACTACATAATATGGTAAATATTTACATAACATTTATCATTTTAAAATTTTCATGTATAAAAACATTATTTTTTAAAAAACTATAGGATATTTAATTATATGTATTTTATTATTGTTTAATTTATTTTTGTGTATAATATTGATATTCTATGGTAATGGGTAAAAAAATTCCTTGACATACCAGATATATATTATTATATTTTGTTTTAATTTAAACACATGGGAAAACAATTTAAAAAATTGATATTTAAATTTTAAAATGTATATAATTAGTAGAAGTAAATTTTATATTAAATATTTCACCATACATATATTTTTTGGTTCTGAGTCAAAATATCATTGTTCTTTTTAAATATAAAAATGTGTTCCTTTTTTTACTTACATATATATGTTTTCTTATTTTCTAATTACTACCTTGTTTAATTATACACAAGTACAAAATAATTTCATTATATTTTCTTATTACAATGACATATACAGATATAGAGATAGATTAACATCTACCAGGGTATTGTTCATTCTTAATATTTTTAAATATCAAATAATATATATATTAAATCAATTAAAATTTTTTAATTTGAGAAAAATAATTCTATTATTTTTAATGAGACATTAGCGGGGGATTCTTCATCTTTTTGTATTAAAAAATAAAATTATTGAATTGGTAAATGTGTCATTAAATATTTAAAAAAATATTCAATTTCTTATAGATATGAGAAATTACATATTATATTTAATAAAAATAATAATGCAAAGGTCCCAAATGCAACATTGTTTATCAGCTATATTGGCATGATGAGCCATTGCTGGATTTTTATTATATATATTGATTCAATGTATTTAAACCAGGAGCTGACATATTAGTTTGGGGAGGCCCTAAAGGTAAAATATATCAATGTATTTATTTTATCTTATTTTCAAATATATATTATATTAAATGACAAATATTTATTTTATTGAATTACAGATGATATTCAATTTTAATGAAAAAAATATGTTATGATAAGATGACTCACATTAGTAGTGGTTTGATGGAGGTGTTTCAAAACAACGTTGTTAGAAAAACATGTGTTTGAATGATGAAAAAATAAAAACACATTCCTCATGTGTCAGTTTTCAGATGAAGATACCTAGAACAAATTTTTTTCCTCCCGACATGATAAAAAATATAAATTATGATAATTATATTATATTATATAATAAACATTCTTATATGTGTACCTAATTACTTATTAGACGAATATTTATTTAATAAGTCTCGAGGAAAACATATCAAGACATCCAATTTCAAAATCAATACCCTCACACATAGTTACATGGAGGGTATCATTTTTTGGGGAAATAAATGATTGAGGAAAAGATTGAATCAGAACGAGATCACTCCACAAGTGGCTCTAATGACATCCATGTTGGTCCTCCATCTACACTATCCCATCAAGGGAAATAAAAAAGAGAGGGAAGAAGAAAAATTAAGATTTTATTACAGGGAATTTAAAGGAAGAAGCAGGAATAGTGGTATGTCAAAAAATAATATATTTCATAATTATTTTAATTTATAAATTAAAAATATAATATACTATTTTCATTTTTCATTTTTGGATGAACATCAGGAGAAATCGACACATGTAATTTTATTCTTGATGGTAGATTTTACAACCTTTCTCATTCTTTATGAATAACAGAAAACCATGACTACTATAGAGGATATGAGGTGGGTGTTAGTATTCAGAATGTTTTTGGTCATAAATGTTAACAAAATAGCGACAAATAAATCAAATCCTTAAAATATTTAGTGAAATATATGAAACTCTATATTGGTTATAAAATACAAAAAAATTTGATGTAAGGTATATTATAACAATTGATGAGATAGTCAATGTCTTTCTAGCCTGCCATCGTGGGCAACATGCCTACTCAAATCCTACACATCCTCACTCGGACCCAAACATATACTATGTCTTATTTGTAAGAGATCAAGATGTACATATTTTATAGGATAATGTTGTATATTTTTTAGGATATTTTGTACATCACAAAACTATTCAAATGTGTTAGGTTATAGTGTTAGTACATGAAGTTACAGATCCTACAACTCGAATACCATTCCCTACTATGCAGGTTACAAAAGTTCGGAATTTTATGGGTCATTTATTACATTGTCCATTTATCCTTCATCATCATATTTCAAATGTGGTATGGTATTTTTTAAATACTAATTACATATGATTGAAAACTACATATAATGTTTTCTAATATTTAACTTATATAAGTTTATCTAATATAAAAATAATATGAACAAAGAAAACACATGGTTCTGTTACAAAAAACTATAGAGATATCAGGTATTTCTAATGTGTTAAAAAGAGTATCGTAGGATTAATCTTATTTTTCTATTATATAAGAGTTCTGGGTGAAATTTGAAATATGTGGATGAGACTATAAATTGAAAATATATATAAAAGATATTAGGGATCTATTTAATATTTATGACCCTGGTATTCCTATGTTTGTAGTTTTTTCCATGGGTGAAAATTTATTTCGTAGTTTTTATTTTTCATAATATTGATTGTTTAACCTGACTAACTATATCACTATATTAATTATGTATATACACATACTGCTTGTTAAAAATGACACCATATTCATTTATGGTTTTTTAGATTCAAAATTCATTTCAACCATTATGCTATATGTGTTGAATGAAAATAAAGAGGCATATATATGTGAGAGGTCATTAATGAAGAATATTGGCTGTTTTTTTTTATTCATTTAATGATGGGTAAGAACAAAAACATAACTATGCTTGAGTTTACATTATAATTAATTTAAATATGACATTTCTGTATTGTATGGTTCATTTGATGTTATGTGTATTTTATACATCTGAAAATATGTTATATTGAGTTTTCTCTTCATTATGTTGTGTTATTAGAATATATATCACCATATTATGGAAGTAATATTATTTATTTTATAATCTCATTATGTTGACTTATCATTTTTATACATGTATTATCAGTTGATATATATGAAAATATTGGTCATGGGAAAAATTAAATAATAATAACATGCCAAATGTGAAACCAAATGCAATCAACTACGTGGAAGTATTTGATTTTTTTTAATATTAAATATTTTATTATATGTATATTGATTTTCATTATCAAATTATTGTTTTATTAACTGTAATTTCATCATTAATAATGAAAAGTTGAATGTGTTTATTATATTATATAATTAATGGTTGACATATTAATAATTAGAAAAATGGTTGATTTTTATCAGGTTATAAATATTAATTACATTATATTTTATGTCAATGTATTCAATTTTATTAATCTTATATCATTTAACATTGTTGTATACATTTAGTGATGTTGATTTTTATTGGAAATTTGAACTTTTCCATCTTCGATCATTGTTTGATAACTATTAGATATGCATGATTACTCTTAATGGTTTTCATATTATAGATATATTTATTAAAATTAAATTTTCCAAATAACTAGTGTTCAATAATGAATTATTTTGTTAATATCTGATTAAACATAATGAAATCAATAGAATGAATCATCAATAAACACCAACAATCATGTGATAAATTTTATGAAATTATTTTTCTCATCTTATTTATACAATGGAATAGATAATTTATTGGTAAACATATTAAAAGAATGTATGTTATTATATTTTTGTAGTCAATGATAAATTTTTTTTGATGGATTTATATTGTATTTAAATTAAAAGTATGCTATTTTTTTGTGGTGTAATATTTAATTTTTATTAAATTTTTTAACATTCGTGTTCGTTTACATAAAAACTGATGCCGACTCATTTAAAAAATTTAGAATAGTTTTTGGTGTCTGTTTCATAGGGAATCCAACACTCAAAATGCGAATTGGAGTGGATTTTCGTGTTAGTTCCGTATATAAGATGATGCTAAAAATAAATCCCGTTCAATTTTTTGGCATCTCTTTTTAAAAAATGTATGCCAAGAACCTTATTTTTAATATCACTTTTATAGATGTTGGTCAAAACATGACATTAAAATTGGAAAAATAGAAGTTAAATTCAATTTTTACACTAGATTGTATATACCTCTCTTTGAAATTTTTTGTCATTAATATAGTTTTCTTCAATATATTTTAATATTCATGTAATTTTATTCTCTTATGGATCAGAAATCATTGATCGTTCCAAATAATGTTTTCTTGAAATTTTATGTAAGTGTTTCAAATAATATTCTAAAAAAATAAACAAAATTGATTTCAATGATGTTTAAAACGGTTTCAGAGAATCATTTTTATGTTTTTATGGTTATATTAAGAGAAAAATGTTTAATAGATTTTTTATGGTTTAAAAAATCACAGAGGAATGAATATTTTCTTCATGAATTTTTTTTAAAAAAAAATTCAAAATTTTTTTCTATAGAAGAAGACATCTACTGGTTTTACTCATTTATTAATGGATATATGATCAAATTATAATATTCATATTCATTATATAAATATTTATTGATAATTATCGATTGATGATTATGAAATGTTTATGTTTTACATGTGTTATTTTATGATGATATAATTTTGAAACACATTTTATTCCATGGGTTCTGATATGATGAATGATTTCTGTTATCGTGGAACACAAATATATGTTTTTATTAAGTGTTGTGTGTGGACTCTTTCTCCCTCCAATTATTAGGGTATATATTATAAACTCTTGATATTTACCTGCATAGAATGGATAGTGAACTCGGATTAGTAATGGAATGTTTCTACTAAGATTGTTGGGGAAGTGAAACATAACTACTAAAATGGTCATGGCTTTGAACCATTACTACCAAGATTGTATGTGGAGTGAAATAAAACTACAAAAATATAATATTAGGTGATTATTAGACTATTGTGGCTATAATTTTATATTATTATTTGTATCACCCAATTCCATTTGTAATGTTTTCTTCTCATATAATATTTTCTTTAATTCATTTAAAACATCTAAGATTTATTCCCGGACATGATATCAGGTTATTTGATACGATGGATATTATTTTTATATGTTTTGTTTATATTTTTAATCCTTATGATTATAAAATCATTGATATCCCCCATTTTACGCTTTCTAATTATCAGACCTCACCCTTTCTTGGGTATCTCTTCTCTAGGATATGAAAAATGGTATTATATCAGATATATCAACAATGGTTGTAATTATGATAAAACCAGTGGGATATGAAGTAGATATAGTATGAACTATTTTTTTCTATGTTTTCATAGTCCTTAAAATTATACAATATTTGGGAGTGTGTTTGTGTAATGAATGAATAATTTTGTAAAAATGGCGTAATTTCAATGTATGTCGAAATTGTGTTGTTTTAGCTGGTATCTGATATATGGCTTAGTCAAACTCTGCAATACTAGATGAAAGAACTTTAGTGATATCCATAGAGATATTTCAAGGTATATGTATAGGGATTTCTCTAAGGATAATTCAAATTATAAGATATAGTACTACTATTTTCATAATGATAATGAATAACCTAGTATTAAACCAATCATGTCATATATTGAAATTTTATATGTATATTCACAAGATTATGTGGCCTTATCAAATTATTAGTGTTTAAAAAAAATTCAATGGTTGGAACCCCAAGAAACAACATTAGTTAATAATTAAAATGAAAATGCAATGATGGAAATAATTATTAATAAAATGTTATAAAATATTGAATAGAAAACCATATTTATATGGAAGTAAAACGTTATCAAACCAAGAATCATACATAACATCCAAATGAACAAAGGAGGGTAGGACATTTTTAGGAATCCTTATAAAGGAAACATACACATTATTTTATTGTAATGTTTGGTCCAATATTGTTTGGGAAATTTATACATACCAATTAAAATATTTGTTTCACTCTTTGTTGTTTGGAAGATGAAATGGTTATGTAGAGAAATTATAACATGAATAGTTATGAGGATCAATGGGGGAATGTTATCAAGAATATGGGGAACATGATAAAACTGAATCCATTGTTTGGGACACATTCCAAAATTTATTTGTCAGTATGTACCTCCCTCATATTCCTCTTGTAAAAATAGATACGGAATTCTCCCATATATGTCATGGATGTATGATAGGATTCTAAGGAAACACTAAAAAGTATAGTGAGAATAACAATATATCTACTTTATGATTGAATTGTGGAGGGGGATATAATAGAAAATTTACTAATGGGGTAGTTAAATATTTTATGTGTGGACAGGTAGGTTATTGATCATTATAATGTCAAAGTAATTTCTATAAAAAAACCTCCTAATAGTAAAACTCTTGTAATTCAGTGTTTCAATATTATTGATTTTAATAATTATACTTAAAATTTTTCCAATCCAAGGTCTAACATGTATGGTATTCCATTAAAATTATAAGGAAAATGGAAAAATGGTAATATTATCATATAATAATGGATGAAGAAAACCATGATAATTATGGAATAATTATCCACATTTACAGTTTTGAGAATTACCTATTTGATTTTGAATGTCTAATAAATTTTAAAATATTAAAATTTATAAATTAGTGAAATTTCACGTGACTATATAATTAGATTCTAAAATAATGAAATCACGTATTCTTTTGAAACATGGATGAACCCAGAATTCCAATGAACATGTTATTTTTTCCATGAAAAGTGATTGTGTAAGGAATTTGGAAAAATATTTGTGTTAAATATCGTTATATAGTAAATCTTTTTATTACTATGTATGAAGTGAAATCTTTATAATGTTCTTTACAAGTTTTTTATGTGACAATTAATAGATATATTATGTTTTTAAGGGATAAATGATATGTTTAGTGACATTTTAAAAAAATCATGGATTTTAATATTTTTCAAGGTTTATAAGGGTATGTATTTAAGAAATTGATTACATTGAATCATTGGTGGGGTATTAAAAAATAATGTTTTTAATTATGAATAATGGATAACATATGCTAACCATTTTTCTATGATGATAACTAGAGGCAGAATGAATAACATAAAATCTCATCATTGATGTTTTGATCATTTAGCTATTTAATCTCTAAAATATCATCATTTTTTTGATAACGAGATAATAAGAAAATTGATCAAGGAAAAAATTATGCATGAGGCCATTCTTACAAAATGGATTTAAATCAATTATGCATATCTTATTGTTAAAAAGCATCAGTTGTATGAAATTTATCTTAGAAAAATACATGTTCATTTATTTCTTATATTATCCTCAACATATCATATCCAAATGTTAGGGTAACTCCTATATGAATGATATACTAGTATGATATCATGTTAATGGAATATTATTCATTATTCTTCTCCGTCTCTTTCTCTATCTTTGTTAATAGAAATGAAATCGTTTCTAGTGATGTGTTAATTTACATACATCATGGATGATGCACTTCCAGTTTCCATCAACTCATTCAAGGTTGTCAAAGAAAACATTAAATAACTGAAACCAAATTTTAGTATTTATTTTTTAACCCCATTTATGTTATCGAAACAACATTAATTCATAAGGATAATTTATATAACAAAACTTGTTAGTTGTGATAAAAACCTGCCAAAATCTACCTAAAAATATCGCCATTAAATTTCAAATATGATTAATCCACATGGTATATAACATAATTCATTAAAAGATAAAATTTTCTCCATTAATATCATTAATAACATTTAAAATTAGTTATATATGTTTCTATATGTTCTATATGAACTTATATTTTAGTGTACCAATGAAGTGCTCCTGAAATCGAAGAAAAATAACACCCTCGAACATTGGATTTAAACTCTATATCTCTTACAAAGGCCAGTAAAAGAAAATAATGAACTATATTCATGTTTAAAAAGGTACTTATATTTCTATTAAAAGAAAAAATTCAGTATAACAGACATTAACGTGAAGTAATCATTCCAATACAATTTTAGGAGAAATTCTCCAACCCAACATTATTTATTCGGGTTCTCCCTCATTCACTCTATTTTAGGTATGTTTGCAAGTGAAAGATAATTTTTTCACCATTATCATACCCATAATAGGATATACATGTTTTATAATTGTTTTTATTAGAAACACAATTTTTTCCAAAATAAATTTTCTTTTGAATAAACACACTCTCAATAATTGTTTCTTCTTCACTCATCGTTGATGGATCTCTGTCAAGAATGATATTACCTCTTTATTTTTAGAAAAAAAATTCTTATTAATAAATAAATTAAGATGTGAAACCAATTTTATTCCATTTTTCATTTATGATCATTTTTGAAATATTTTTTATGTTTCATGAATGATAATTTAAATGTTATGATGTGACCAGAGCACCAGAAATTATATAGTGAAATATGAATGTTTTAATGTGAGAGGTGTCCCAAAAATTATACCACACTCCAATGCATTGGATAAATAAACTAATCTCATTAGTTAATGTTAAATGACATGTGAACATGACGAGATATTTTTTCACAAATATGTGTTCCAGTTAACCACTAAGACATGAGGTTTCATTTTTATGCAATTCCAAAATCCAAGTCTTTTTGAAATCTTTCCTCTCATGGTTTTGACCAGGTTCTTATGTTATGATGATAATGATTATTCTTACCCCATGCTACATTGTTTCGGGTTCATATCTATCCTATTACAAGAACTTTTTCTCACCATATTTTTATGTATATCCCTAGGTGACTATATGTACCAAGGAGAGGTCAAGAGCTAATAAGAAGATAAAGAATAATGAATTAAATAATTTTTTTTGTTTTAAATGTTATGTATGATGCTAGTTTTCCCAAGAAACTAAACCTATGGACCCTAGATGTGTAATTTATTTATTTTTCACTAAATTGATGTAAATTTAATTTAATAAAAGTGGGGTCTCAATAGTTGGTATCAGATACAATGTTTAGTTAATTTACGAATTAAGACTAGTGAACCCTAGAGAAAATATCTATTATGATACTATGTGAAAATATGCACACAATTAGATTTTATAAAACTAGTGATCCAAAAATATATATTTTTAAAATAAATTAAACAAATTATGGAATTTTTTATTTATATATAATTTACATATGATTTGTTGAAACTAATTCTTTTTTAGAAAATGTTTTGAACTAGGAGAAACTAGGCCAATAGCCAGAGCAAGGGTGAATGCAATGATTTCCCGAAAAACATCCAAAATGATTTGGTAGGTGGATTCCAAAAATTAATGAAGATGCATACCCAAATACATTATGATATGATTAATGAGGAGCATCAACCTTCACCAAAGAGTGAGAAATTTGTTATAAAGTTTTCTATGCGAAAATGAACATTGATGTTTAATAGATATTTCAATCCCTTAGTTATGGATATTTCAGTCAACTCTATAGAGAATATGTTTTATATGATTCACTATTTTTAGATGGAGAAGTTAACACTGTCTTTCTATTATCAATTTAGATAAGTCAATCAGTTGTGGAATTTTATTAATAAAACCAAGCCAAGAAAATATATTACAGATATGAAATGAGAATAATTTAAAATAATGCCTCATAACTAGTATTTCCAATGAAATAATTATATGAAGATGTAGAGTGAATTCATAGAGATCATGAAAAAAGGAGAATCATTCCTGACCAACAAATAAAATTACACAAGGCATTTAAGGTATGCTTCGTGTTTTTTTATCAATAATGTTAGCTAAATTGATAGATTCTTTAGTGGATTAAAACCACACATCTAGAAGGATATTGCATTTTGAGACATTGGGAATCATGATGCGGTTGTTCAATGTTTCCTAAATGTAGAGATAGAGTTTCTATAATTTTCTCATTGATAAGGTGATAAGAAATGAAATATGTAGTTTCACGTAGGATGATATAATGATAATGGTGGGAAGAAAACTCAACCACCCACATAAAAAATTTGGGATGATATATCATTGGAAATGCCTCAAAGGTACATGAAAATTCATAAACTGTTGGAAAGAAGGACACGGGGCTCAGTAGTGTCGAATAAGACATGAGTGGGAAGTAAAATATGGTGGAAGAAAGAAGAGAACCATAGATTGTCCAATGCTAAAACTATGGGTACCAAGGCAACTATGTAACCCAATGCACTAAAACATGTTTCCTCAACTGTAATTAGTGCCAGAAGCCACCAAATCAAAATCAACATTGGATGTATTATACCATCACTACTACATAATTGAAGCTAGATAATGAAGTCGTACTATTTAAACTTCATATTCAGTCAATAATGGGAAAAGTATTATTTGATTCTGGTTCTACTCATTCTTCTATATCATTCCTATTTTCTATTAATATAGAATCGAAGAGTCGAAACTTTTACGTATATTTATCTGTAAAAACCCCAAGTGGTGTAATCATTGAAATCCACATGTTTAACTCTTATCGTATTAGTGTGTCTGGGAATATTCTTCTAGTGAATATTATAATACTTCCCTTAGTGAAATTATACACTATAATGGGAATTTATTTTCATCCATTATATAGATCACCTATCAACTGTAAATTAAAGGAAATATCATTTCATATATCGAACAATATCATGTTCCTCTAAAAATGAAAAGAGGGTTATGAATCTCCTTTGAAAATTCCTTCAACTGTGTGGGAGTTTATTCCATGTTAAGAGGCATACAACTATTAAATGTTTGAGTCAAAAGAAAGTGTCAACCTAGTAGAAATAACCATCATGATGGAATATAGTGATGAATTTCTCAATTATCTACCCAGACATCCCACGTACCGTGATGTATAGTTCCCCATAGAAATCATTCTCGGAGCTACTACTTTTTTAAAGAGTTCATATAGTGTGGCTCCTATTGAACTGGATGAGTTAAATAGGCATCCAAAACGACATTTGGAAAAGTGTTCTTATTCCCTAGTGCATCACCAGGGGGTGCACTAGAGCTATTTTGGAAGAAGAAGGATTGAGCATTATAGTTTTGTAACGATTATCTAGAACACATCGAGATAAATATAAAGAACATGTATCCTCTTATAAGAATTGATGACTTGTTCAACTAGTTATGAGTATATCAATTCATATCCAAGGTTGATCTTTGTTCTGGTTATAATCAGTTAAAGGTGAAGAAGGAAGATATTTAGAATACTTGCATCCAAACAAGTTATGGAAATTATGAGTTTCTAGTGGTTCCCTTTAGAATTAATAATGCCCATGCAATCATTATGGAAATGATGAATAAGGTCATTAAAAATTACCTAGACAAATTTTTTAGTGTTTACTGATGATATCCTCATATAATCAATGAGTATGGAAGAACACGAGGAATATCTAAGACTTTTGTTTTGAAACATTGAGAAAGGAGAAGTCTTATTCCATGTTTATAAAGTGTGTCTTTTTAGATAAATCATCTCCTGTTATTGGGACATGTGATCACAAGTGAGATTATTTCTATGGAACATTAATAAAAAATAGCGATTAAGGAATGACCCAGATCTTATAGTGTCACAAATATCTATTGTTTTCTTGTATTTGTTTCATTCTACCAATTTTTATGGAGAAATTTATCACAATTTTCAGTCGGACTAAACATTTTAAAAAGGAAATGGATGATTTATTTCTGGGAGGCCGAATGTGATTGAAGCTTTAAGAATATAAAGATAAGGATGATCACTTCACATGTACTATAATTAATTAAATGTGGAGAATATTTTGATATATATGGATATGATTCAATGAAAGGATTGGTTTTTTTATTCATGAGAAATGATAATGTGATTGACTATGGCTCACTAGAGTTTATGATACATGAGAAGAACAACCCAATGATTGATAAAGAGATGAAAACCATACTATTTTCCTTGAAACGCTATCTTTACTACATTTATTGTGAAAATTGTGACATATACACTGACCACAATAGCCTAATGTATGCACTAACACAAAATTATCTCAATATGAATCCAAGTAGATAGATAGATCTAATCAAGGACAATTATTTCTCTATTAACTATCTTATAGGAATGGTGAAAAAGGTAGATAATGATCTATGGAGAAACAAACCTTCCACACATTTCATGTTACATATTGTGAAAGTCTATATATATGGAGATGGAAAGGATGGATTTGGAAATCATAAAGAAAGGGAATATATCCTACATTTCCGAAATTTTTGAGCGACCATCAATCCTAGAGGTGATTAAAGAGGAACAAAGGGGAGATCTGGAGTTGCAAAATAAGGTGGGTTCATTAAAGGAGCATAAGTTGAAAGAGTTCTATATCTAGGAGGATAGTTTGATTCGGTTGTAGAAACAACATTACCTACCTTTATCACACCTAATAAAGAATGATCTATTGTACAATTCACATAGGTCAACTTTCTCTATACATCTTGGGTTTACCAAGATGCACTATTATCTCCTAGAACACATCTGGTGGAACAACATGAAGATAAATATTTTTGAGTATATCGCAATGTACGTGATATGTCAGAAAGATAAATAATTGGGACAAAATATCATTGGGATAATGCTACCATTTCCTATAACCATGTGGAAATGGAATAATTTCACTATAGGATTTTTCACGGGACTCTCAAAGATGATGAAAGGAAATAATGTGATATGGGTTGTGGTTGAACAACTCACTAGGACTGCAAAATTTACCACTATTCGGTAATATTTCTCACTTGAAAAAACATGTAATAATATATGTGAAAGAATTTTTGACACTTCATGGTGTTCTAATCTCGAATGTCTCTATTCCCGATCGAAGGATTATGTCTGAATTCTGGAGGTTTCTTCAACATGCTTTGAGTACAGAATTAAATTTATGAACGACCTATCACTCCCAAACTGTTTTTTAATATTAATGGAATATTCATATGCATGATGAAATGAAAAGAACATTATGTTAATAATTAAATGGTGAATTTTATGATCATCTTCCATTTGTTGAGTTATCATACAACAATATCTTCCACTTGATTATTCATATTTCTCAACATGATTCTCTGTATCGAAAGAGATATAGATTCCCAACCTATTTGGATTATTATGGAGAAGGAAATATACAGGGACCTGGTCTGGTGCATGTGATGAAAGATAAGGTCTAAGTCCTCTAGAAACATATCAATGCTTCTCAATGTTAGAAAAATAAAAACGCTGACAACCGTCCAAGGATAATGGTGTTTGAGGTTGGAGATAATGTTTTCCTTCGAATATCACCATGGAATATATTCATGTGGTTTTTAAAGAATGGGAAGCTAAGACAATGCAACATTAGACCCTTTGTGATCCTTGACCACATTGGAGGAGTTCCCCCATCGACTTTGACTTCCACATAATATGGCTCTAGTTAAGTATCTGTTTCACCTATCACCCATGAGGAAGTACATACCAGATACCTAACATGTAATGAACTCATTGGTGGTGCACCTGGAATATGATCTCTCCTATAAGGAGAAGCTAATAACTATTTTTTGAAACAAGACATCCCCCCTTGTCAAAGTGTTTTGTAGGAACCATAAATATGAAGAAGTAACTTGGGAACCATAGGATGCGATAAAGGAATACTACCCTCACCATTTTTTGTAAAATGAAATTTCAAGGGTGAAATTTCTTAATGGGGGAATAATGTAATGTCCCAACCATCTGGAAATGTAATTTATCCCTTCTTGTAGTAATTTAATAATCAGATACCTTAGGAAACACAATGTCCCATCATTCTTAAAATGTCTACTATGTGACCTTTGAACATTAATTTCCACTTCTTTTATTTGGATTTCAAAAAGATGACAAACACGTTCGTGATCGTTATGATGTTCAGATTCTAATAGGGATAACATAATTTTTGAGGAATAGTAACCCAGACATATGAATAGGAAACAACCAAATGATTAGTAATATGACACTTATGAATAGTAAATAGTCCAAAACAATAGTATTCTAACCAATGAAAGATTAAATAAAATTTAGGCATCTTATAAAGGACAATATGACCATAGTAAAATTTTTGGAATTTTTGTAAGTCATAAAAATATAATTATAAAAAATTATTTAATTTTTTAATAAATTATTTTTCTAATATACTTAAATAAATTAAAATATCAGTGACTTCATGTTTTATGATTATTTTTTAAGACCTTATGTAAATTTTGAAAGCATTATAAATTCAATTTTTATTTTACAATATATAATATTAATTTAAATTGTAATTTTAATTAAAAAATTAAATAAAAATATACAAAAATTATTTTCATAAAATTGATTTCATATTTGTATTCCCCGCATTTAAAAATGGTTTGGTTGATTTTTTGATATTTTTTCAAATACTTGAACTTTTTTTGTGATTAGTAAAATACAATAATTTACCCTATAATTTATTTTTATTTTAAATCCACTATTCATGAATCAGAAGTGATAAAATCACCCAAATCACAAAGTCACATTCACTTATAACTATTATTTTTCATGGAATAATCAGTATTTATTATCCTGGGGATGAAAAAAAATTAAACGAATATAATATTTGGAAAACTGTTCTGCCTTCCAATATAAACAACACCCCTCACTCTCTCATTTTATCACACCTATAATGCTTCAAGACCTATTCAAATTCATCCCAAATATATTTCCTAGCCCCTCCCCCACATCTAGGATTTCTTGGTCTAATAAATATACCAATTGTTGGTTCCATAAGTGTGATCCTAATAGATGGATTCAAGAGATAATTCCTCTCCCTATTTTCATTAACTTTCCCTTCAAATTTCATTTCATTTTTCTCATAACATCGAAATATCTTATCCAATTTTCTTGATAACTCAAGTATGATTGTTATTAGATTATGAAACCATTTAAATGAAACCTTATTTAATATACTCATCCGTTTATCGCTTTGTTAATAAAAATGAAATCAATTATTGTGATGTGTTAATTTACCAATGTCATGGGAGATGCACTTCAATTTTTATTCCACACATTCAATGTTGTCAATGAATCCATTGAATGGTAGAAACCAGATTTAAATATGTATTTTTAAACACTTTTATGTTTGGGTGACAACATTTATTCATAATAATTATTGATAAAATGAAATATGTTTGTTGGGATCCAAAAAAACCGCCCAAATTTACCTTAAACGGTCATCATTAATATTTAACTAATGATTCATCGACATGATATATACCATAATTCATTAATAGATGATTTCAACAGCAGGAATATCATTAATAACATGAAATATTAGTTATGGATGTTTATCCATGATCTATAGGAACATCCATTTATGGGAATAAGTGAACTGTTCATGAAAACGAATTGAAAGAACACCCCCGAACAATGCATATAAACTCTATAACTCATAAAAAATACTATAATTGAACATAATGAAACACATTCATTTTTAAAAGTTTATTTAAATGGTAATTAATTAGTATAATTTCATTATACATGACATTAAATGAATAATGCATCTGGATACAGGGTTTGGAGAAATTCTCAAACTGAGCATTCTTTCTCAAGGTTGGCCATCATTCACTACATTTTTTGTATGGTCAGTCCCTAAAAATAAAATTTTCATCATTATATTAAATTTAAATTGATATACATGTTGTCTAATTATTTTCTCCCCAAATCCTATGTTTTACAAAAGAAATATTCATTCGAATAAACAAACTCTCAAATATTGTTTTTTCTTCACTCCTCATTGATGGCTATATATCAAAAAAATTATTTCCTATTTATTTTCAGAAAAAATGTTTATGAATTTATGATTTATGATTTAAAACCCATTTATTTATAGGGTTTATTTTGTGTTCATTTTTGACTTATTTTCTATGTGGCATACATTATAATATAAATGTAATGATGTGATGGGAGCACCCAGAATTATATAACGAAATATGAATGTTTGAAAATGAGGGGTGTTATCAGAATAATAAAGTGATCCAATTCAATGGGTAATGTAATGAATATCATGAAATAATATGAAATTATAATTTAACATGATTTTATCATTTTTCCCAACTATTAACAGAAGTTAACCACTAAGACATGATGAATTATTTTTATGCAATACCACATTCCTTGTATTTTCGTAGTGTTTACTCTAAGGATTAAGATCCTATACCTATGTAATGATGACAATGATTATGACCACCCCATATTAATTAGATTCATGTTAATATCAATCCTTTTACTTTGATTTTTTAAAATTCATTTTTGATATATATCAGCAGGTGACTACATGTACCAAGGAGTGGTCAAGAGCTATTAATATGCTAGAGATGAAGGGATTGAATAAATGTTTTTTGTGGTAAATGATATGAATTATCCCAGTTTTCCAAATAAATTAACCCTTTGAATCCTATATGTCTAATTATTTTATGTTTTTTATCACAAAAATGATGTAAACTTATCGTATGAAATGTTGGGTCCCTATATAGATGACGTACATTAGTGTTTCTAATTTCTTAATCGGGATAGGATATAATGATAAAATTATTATTCTTTCACTTAATAAATTATGTTTATGATGGATTTATGTTTATGAATTATGTTTATTTTCCATTATTTATGTTATTATGACATGTTTATGAAACCCATTTCATTCAACGAGTTTTGAGATGATGAATGACTCTTTCTCTTGTATAACACATATTAATGGCAATCATTACGTGTCTAAGGGGAAATATACCATACCCCAATGCATTTGAAAAATAATTATATCTCATTACATACACATGGATGGAACTAGAAGTGAATTTTATTATGTCATGTACTCTTTCTACTAAGATTTCCTTGGGAGATAACCTGGACTACTAAGATTTTCATGAGGTTAGACGATGACTACCAAGATGGTAAGGGAGTGAAGTCATACTACTAAGATATTGATGGAAGTGATTAGTTAGATACTGTTGACATAATTTTATATGATTATGTGTTTTCCAAAATTTCATGTCTTATTTTATTCTCTCATATAATATGTAATTTGATTCATTTTTAACATCTATGATTTATTCCAAGACAAAATATTAGGAAAATTGATATACATGATATAAATTTCCAAGATTTTGTATATATTAATATTCCATTTGATTATGGTATTATTATTATTTCCATTTTTTACCCTAATAAATGATATGATATAATCGATTATTATGTTTCTTTTCTCAGTGATATGAAGAAAGGTATTATGTCTGATTTTACTAAAACGATTATAATTATGATGATATTAGTTGGAGGAGAAGTTGATGTTTTGTGAAATAGTTTTTTATGTTTCAATGTTTATTAAGGAGTAAAACTAATATAAACTTTGGTAATATGATTGGGTAATGTAGTAAATGTTCATAAAAATTAATCTAATTTCAATGTATATTAATATTACGTTGTTACAAACGGTATTCCAATAAACAAAATCATTCTTTTTGGATAACTCTTTTTTAAAATTTATTTAATTATAAATAATCTTATCACATAAAATTAATTCCATTAATTTTTTTTTCTCTTTTTAGGTATAAATATTCTCCTAAAATTAATAGTGTTTTCTAGGTAATATAATATTCATATTGAATATGAATTCAATTTCAAAACATAGATTGAAGTCTCTTGCGTTTTTATTATTTAATATGATTTAACGGTCTTGAATGAAAATGTATTATATATACTATTTATTTATGAATCCTTATGACAAGGTCATTAAGTATGACATGTGAATTATTTGAGGAAACCAATTTCATTCCATTGGATATTTCAGGAATATGATTGTTATCGTTCTATGTGGAGGGCATTCATATAAACATTTTATTATATGATTGGTGGAGATAGACTTATATAGCTCTCCAATGAATTGATAAATTTGAATTATCTAATGAGAAAATGAGCATTATGTACTAACATAATTATAAATCTATATATATTTTTCATATTAAAATTTATGCCCATAAATAATGTGTGAACATGATGCTATAATTTTTCAGAAATGTGTGAGGAATTTTGACCTATATGTGTTGATGTTTCATTATTATGAATATTCCACCTTACATACCATTATAAAAAGTTTTTCATGTGATTATGATGATGATATTATGTTAATGACATTATTATGTTGATTATCATCATCAAAGTTCAATTGATTAATGTCCTTCATTACACCCCTTGCTAGTGTTTTAGATCATCCATTTATTTAAATTATATCCTCCAATGACCAAATGTACGAAGGATATTATCATGCAATTTTAAGGATAATGAAGATGAATTTAAAGATTTTTTAATATTTATATCTTCTATATGACCAAAAATTTCAAAATACATAAAATCATTGGATCATGGATAGTATCAATATTATTTTGTTTGTTTTAACAGTGTTATAATACCCATGAAAGGAATAGTTTGTTCTCTATAGAAAAATAACATAATAAAATATTAATTTAATCTATTAACATAACCACATTAATCATATACAGTAATATTATAAACTAATCTGTTTCAACTTATTCCATATTACATCAATCAAAAACTATCATATGAATCATGTGAATAAATTTATCAATATTAGTCTAATCATAATCCCTTCACTTAACAAAATAGAAATAATTTCTCTTTTTAAAAATTTAACAGAAATATTAAATTGTACATGTACTTTCATTCCACTATATCCTCCTTTATAATTGATAAATTATATTTTCATTCCCCTGAGACAACATAGAGGGTGACTTTTCCCACATTTTCATACATGGTATAAATCTATTCTTCATTCATTGAAATTATTAATCACCTAAAAACACTTTAAAATAACTTTTTACCATAATTATAATGTTTTAAAAAATAACTATTTTTACAAAGATAAAATATAACTCTAGATAGAAGGTTTTGAATAATCCCATGATTTCCCACCTGAACCTTTTTTTATTTGGTTGTACATTGTTTAATATCGTCATTTTTCATTGAATTCATTTTTAATATGTTTTGTTTGAGATTAAAAAAATTACTAAATTAAAAATGGGTTAACATGAGTAATTAATAATTAAAATCATAAAATAATTATTATAAATTACATTATGATTAAATTATCCTTAATAAATATTTCCCCTATAAAAAACACATTACCCATCAATTCAACTTAAATAAATATTCTCCCAATCATGTTTTCTTTAGGATGGGTTCTCTCATATTCTAAAAACATTTCATAAATATAATAAATCTTTCGTAATATATTTTAATGAGAATTTTATTGACCAATGAATATCCCCCTAGACATTAGCTAGGTCTATTTTTCATAAAATCAGTGATGATTTAGTTAATACCCAATATACCCAATCATGATTTACAATCCCCAGGTACATATATGTTAGACCCACAATCTACTAATAGTATTTATATAGTGATTTTAAAATATTTAAAAACCAAAAAATCACTATATTACTAACATTTTTAATGTTAAATTATATATATTATTATCCCTTATACTTATACTTATGATTTCAAATAAATCTATTCTATTTAATTCTATAAAATAATGAAAATATTTCAATAAAATTACTAATATATTATCTAAAACCTAATATAGAATCCTAGATCCTCACTACTAGATTTTGTTATCGAAATAATTTCTCAAAATAATTGATTTTTTACAATTTGATATGAAGAAACCATTATTTTATATAATATCATCAAACTAAACATTGTATGTCAAAAATAAACGCACCACTTATTTTTTGATACTTGTGATCACTTTTCCATAAATGAACCATACTAGACTCTATTTTAGGTATTTCATAAAATAATCTTATCTATATAATCTTAGAAAATGTAAATATAAAATAAATTGAGGTCAAATTCTCTATAAGTAAATCCATAATAATTAGTGGATAATGATAATAAGTATGCATAAGTAGTGAAAGCATGTCCAATTTATGAACACAAGGAAATCAAATCCTTGAAATCATACGTCACAATAATTGATTCCAAGAATATAAAATACAATAACATATGAAATGAATTTAGAGAGTGTTGAAATATAATTCATGAGAGAATAACATAGTTACAGAAATATGAATAAGAAAATAGAGCATACATAAGAGTTTTAAAACATTTCTAAAAAATACATTTATGTATACCATTTTATGTTGTGGTAAAATCAATCAATTTCCACCATTTAATGTTGTAAACAAATACAATTATTTCCATATATCATTATATGATGATTTATAATTCCTTAACTAGTGTATTGGTGGTTGATATAGGTCCCCCACCTTACACATTCATACATATGAATGCAACATGAATTCATTCATTCAACATATCTAAAATCACATATTAAAAGAAAATTGGTGTAGTATCCTTTTAAAATAGAATCACATAGGAAAACAATTTATAACTACATCAATAAAAATCACCCAATATACTACTAAAAACAATGACGTATAAAATTTTATTCATTAATGTCATGTTTAAATATAATTCAATAATGATAATAGATCGTATGGTATTTACACTATTTAGATAGAGGGTTTAATGTGTTGTGACTAATTTCCTTAAAAAACTGATATTTTTAATCAAGGTGAACAACAATCAATCAATGAAACTAAAATAGTTAATTGATAATAGAAAAGAATTGGAATATAGTTATCCATATTTGAAAAGGACGGTTAGGAAATTCAATGATGGTGGTGAATCATTCCTATGATAGAAGAGAAAATTTTATAAGATATTCTATGAACTAATTGGGTGGTATAATTTGAATGATATATTTAATGAAGCTTAAATCATGTCAGTGTATGTTGACGTAGATATAAAACTTTTTATTGATGAATTATGAAAAATAAAATATAAATTAGATACATTTATTATTTTTTTTAAAAAAAATTCCGCTAAAATATTTTATAAAAAAATTAATAATGTAATTTTTATTAAAAAAATTTAATAAAGAAAAAGTATTTCACAAAAATAAAAAAACTATAGAAATATGTCTTCTAATATTAAAAATTAAAAGTGGATTCTTTTTGAATTTCTATAAAAATTACCCATATAGACAATTCTAAAATATTCACAATTTTTTTTTGTAAAACTATTTGAATAATAATGTAATCCATTATTAAGACATGGATATGTATTTTAATGTATAAGCTTGTGATTGCCTAAAATGGTTCCCCAAGCATGTTTTCAACATGGAATCAAGTTCACCTCTTTATATACATGAGG
This sequence comes from Viscum album, assembly GCA_963277665.1. NCBI lineage: Eukaryota > Viridiplantae > Streptophyta > Magnoliopsida > Santalales > Viscaceae > Viscum > Viscum album. The sequence continues at coordinate 6,645 of CAUJRU010001979.1, read as the reverse complement.
TTACTAAATATTATTGGTGGGATCTCTACTATACAAACATCTAAATGTCTATCTGAGTACCAATTTGTGGTGTGAAGAGGGTGTGTGTAAAACTCTATATGAACCCAATAATGGAATATGATACATATCCATTTGATGAATTAAATTTAAATTATGTTCATGTAAAATAATAAACATCTGGAATGAAAATAAAAAAAAATACACATTTTATCATGATATTTATGGGATTTCAAGATGACAATAATTCTTCAATATATATTGATTTTTTATTAACATGTTTTAATACATATATATATATAAGTACCTAAATAATATGACCATTTAATTTAAATAATTATATCATAAGTGTCACATATTTTTCATAAGGTGAATTATCCAATGCATCCTACCCCTAAATACAAAATCTGATGCCAAACAATCCAAATAAGTTATATATAATGACCAAAAAAACATCTTAATCCAAGTATTTAGGAAAAATAATGTCTATAATTTTGTTATTGATGTGAAAAATCATTCCAAAATTCTTCTATTATGATGGGAAATTCCACTCCCAACATCCAAGATCACGGTGTCATAAATCATCATGTCTAAAATTTATCTTAACTATTGAACATGAACCTAATATCCATGGACAGTTAATAATAATAAATTTTTAAAATTAAAACACCAATGAAGAAAAAATGATGTTTCTATAAGTATTTAACATTAATATGTAGTTATATCTTGGTGAAAAAATCCACTCCAACCATGATCCATCATGATTGTTTCATTTAGTTAAATTAATTACAAATGATTTTGAATTAAATGTCTATATTCTTACTATATTGCAAATATAAAAAATTCTATTATATTTATGAATCAATTCTATATTCATAATTTAAATTATCATAGTCCAATTATGTTATCCAACCCACCGCATAAGTCATTGTGATCTATTTCCCATTAAGATTTTGAATTATAGAAGAGAAATTTTAGGTTTAATGATGTGAAGTAAAACAAGTGTATATCCTTACCCTTTAATGTTTCATTAAATTTATTAAATTTGTATCCTTATAGATCAACTCAATCATTTGTACTATAAATTTATTCACAATATATAAATAGTTTGAGTGATGGTATTCACTCATCCAATAATTAATTTAATTAAATTATAGCATTAATTAACAAGTAGAACAATTTTCACATCCAATGTGGTAGTATGGTAGGGTAGAAATATTGATTATCTAAAATATTAAATATCTCACAAAATGTGGTGGTTAATGGTGTGTTTATCAAGATAAATATGTTTTATGTATGACTCATGTACCTGATGATCATGTTCTGTGAAACTGACTAATTTTTTACCTATTTCATGATGAGCCTTCACAAATCCTACTGTCTGGAACTACTACTCATCTTCTTATCGATGAAACATTAACAGAATGAAATATAGTACATCAACCTCATAAATAAATAAAAACATCCATTTTATACCTTTAGTGTTATATGAAATGAATGAATATAAATACCCCATAAAATACCCTAAAAATACAAAATATTAGCTCCCATGGTAATAATATTCCGAACATGAAGATTAATGGAGAAAATAAGAATGTGGAATTAGGGAAAAAATTGATGTTTATCCCGTGTGATTGATAATGTTTTATTCAGAAACTGTATGAAAATATTTTATTAAATCCCAGGGATGGACGAGGGGAGGGGATCTCAAATGAATGTTTGGTAAGGGTATTGAGGGAGAAAGGATGATGAAATCATAAAAGAGGCTCATGAAAATTTTTAATTTCAGAGCTCATTAAATGGATTAAAAATTTAGTATAAAGGTTTTGAAAATAATGAATTATGTATTTGGTGCCACATTCCGAAGGGACATGATAGTCGCACAACTAGGCACATCATTTCACAAAATTTTCACTTCTTATGTGGTTCCACTTTGTGGTTTTCTAAAAACCACTCTCAAGAACATATATACTTTGGTACATCATTTTACATGATACGTGGAACCATAAAAAGAACCAATGGATTTTAAGAACATTATTATGGTTAGAGAAAACAATGTGATTCGTCAAAATGGGATGAAGGGTTCGACAACACAATAAATACTAATCATGTATCATTAGTGCGCATATGGTCGTCTACACATTTAATACTTGTTCTAACACTATAACATTTTAATCTAATCTTAAATATGAATAGTACATATGAATCTTAAAATAAAGAAACAAATTTATTATCATTAGCTGTCATATTTAAATAAAAAATATTGTTTGATGATTCCCCCCATCCACAAAATGAAAAGACAAAATTCCACTAGAAATTTAAACCCATTAAAATTATATGATCATATAACCTCAACAAAAAAGATATTCACATAATTTAGAATCATAAATTAGTGATTATAATGTCACCTAAACTTTATGGGTCATTAGTTTCAACTCATACAATGTCATTCCATTTATACATTCATGCATCCCCTCTAATAATCATTTGAACATACCATGTCAAGACAAACAAAAGAAGATCTAATTCACACAATAATAGATGAAAACATCATGAAATATCTTATAAGAGAGAATATATCAAAAAAATGATATAATTATCACCCCATTCAATAAATCTCCTATGAAACTCCATGATGATGGTTTTTATATTTAATGGTCAACTCAGAGCAAGAGTTCCCCCACCATCAGAATTTTCTAATAAACATAAATATCGAATAATAATTACACAACTAAAATTATTATAAGAAATCATACACATGATCAAACATAAGGAAAGTACCTATAGAAATATATTTGATTAAAATATCAAATTATATTCAACCTAGTCGAAATTTTTCATGTATGTTTTATATGATATCCCCTATTTGACTGTTATAATGTACTGGTCAAGCACACAATTTTCATGCAGTGGTTCCACTCCATTCACATACATATTATTTAAAAAAACATATAGAATTGATTCTGGGTATCTATTTTCTGAAAATGATTTCCATTAATTACCATTTTATCAAAATCCATATTCCAATACCTTTTGATCTATGGTACCTAAAAATCACTTTATGAACTGTCACTCATATCAGTAATAAAATCCTGTTGACATATCTTGATCGAAACAACCAATACTCATTGCAGTTAGCATTCTAATTTAAAAATACTTGTTCATTCTAATTCTAAAACTCATGTATATTCAAAAGGAATCTCAATCCCTACGTCAATAGTTGGACTTCCCCTATGTCCATATGGAATGAGTACATATCATTCACTAATGAATCATGTAGTAGCATGTTCTTTTTATATATTCCATTGAAGATTGAAATGACAACCCAAATAACCATTTAGTTATTCACATGAGTTTTACCATTCAAAAAATTGATCGTGGGCATCAATTCCATTAGACTTCTATTATGTCACTGCTCGTGAACAATGATAAACTACCACATCCTTTTAATCACAATGGATTAAATTTTAATTAGTTATCTTAGACTATAGATAATGATATATCATAAAACTCTGAATTATGTCATTATATTGGGAATTATCACCACTTGACTAAGAGTACACTATGATATTACATATATCCCATTTTAGATCTAAAAATATAAATTTCGATAAACTCACAAAGTTGTAAATCTATTTTCATGTATAGATCTCCCATGGAACACAACATCAATAAATTCTATATTGTACTTTCACCAACCCCTGAAATAACATCCCCTAATGAAGTGTGACCTGGTTCAACTACTATCAATAACCTCACAACATGCTAAAACCTATATAATATTTCTCTATTATAGATTCAAAGGTATATGAAATTAAACAAACCCATCATGTTTTATTTTATTCATAGAAGGTAGTCACATACATATTTTAAAAATGTTCATTGAATATTAATTTAATCCACTCTATAATGGCCTATTTACATGATTTCCAACACATTAGATGATGTTTACCTTATGGTATGATTCATTTTTCCTCAGATCCCAATGAAACTGTTATTATTCAAGCACTAGCATTAATGTCCAACTCTAAATTTTAGAATTCATCATTAGTTTTGTAATTAACTGACCGCCTATCTTTACTACTACCTTACTAGAACAAAATTGTCACCTTCCCATATAACTCATAGTTCTATGATTCACCATGATCATTAATATATCATATAGAATCATCTTATGTTAACAAAAATACTTTGAAACACTTCATCACATATAATATTGGATTCTTTTGACTCTATGTACTCCTTATTGTAGAATCTATTAATATAATTTCCAATTGATAAAATATGGTCATATTCCATATACATAGAAGGACTATATTTCCTCATCTATTTTAGTTATACCTGTATGAGGAGTGTCCAATGGATCATTTTAATAAAATACAAATCGCCAACAACACATGAAGCATCATCACTGAATATGGATTCTGAATGTGGATTAGACACATATATTATGAATCAACATGAAAGGAAATAATGTCCATAAATATATAGGTGATCTAGTATTGGTTCACTGTAAATATCACACATTACTTACATATGGATTTACATTAATAACAAACATCCTAAATATGTTGAAAAATGTTCAAATTAAAACATGTCATCAGTTTTATCTCACCCTATCCTTTTTAAGATTTTATCCCATGAATAGAGATAAATCATCCTTATTATGAAATATTGTGGATACATCACTATCAACAAGATTTATCACTTATATAACTCTACTATGGAGATGAACCATAATAAATGTGTGCTACTATGATGTTGTAATATCATAATTGGACCTACACATTGCTAGTCCGAAATAGTGTACAGTTGGATGAACTCAGAGGCATTTCATCCATATGAATTTTAACATAATGAAGAAACATTAATCATAATATATTAGAAATTCTGAATGTTCACATGATAGTAAAAGCATATGACCTCGCCTAATGCTTTTCTAACCCACTAAACTAGATCACTAATCGATGCTCACATCCTTCTCTGGAATCAGCTTACTACTTTTCTACTAAGGGAATCATTGCATGAAAAAGAGTTTAAAAAAAGAAGAAAACTAAAACTTCACCTCTCAATAGAATGTCAACACATGAATTTGAAAATATAGTTTACATATGATGGTTAAAAAACAATAGGTTATCCTAGTACAATTTAAAAGGAAACAACTCCCAAATCAGAGTCATTTAATATATTTCACAGTCTTACAACCAATTATTTTTACCAAAACATTAGAATAATACTTTAGTGATCCATGGACATGGATCATGTCACCAATCATGATAAGTATAAAGGAAAAATTAATATTAACACCTATATGTTGGAATATTCTATAAAAAATTCAAAATTCATTTTTTTTCCATTACATTAGTTTTAATTTATTATAAAATTATAATGGTATAAACTCATTAGATTTAGATACCAGTTATAGTGATCAGATATCAAAACATTACATATACCATTATTTAGTAGACTCCATGCATCTTAATATGAAAACTATCTTATAATTTAATTTTACCATTAATAAAACATTTCTTCTTAACAATTGGGGTCAGTTAATGAAAATTTAATTCAAATAATATAGAAAGAAACCATATTTTTTATTAAATTTTGTCTCATTTAAATTAATGAAAAAAACACAATGGTTGTTTTTAATATTACGTGTATCAATTAGGTAACATGACACTTTAAAATTATTAATAAAATTTTATAAGTGTATATAGAAACAGTTAATTACCATCCCTATATATTAGGAATATTCCACCAAAGTGGGTAAATAATAAACAATTTATGAAATGGAATCAACCAATGGGGATTCCGTCATGGATTTTAGGGTCCAATTTAGTGGTAATCTATTCTAAATATATGTAGTATGTGGTCAATATATTACAATTGGAATCCCATTTAACCAAATACATATTAAAATTAAACTCATTATATATTTTAACACTGCCTAAGTAGTGTTATCTCCTAGGATTATAATTTAAAAACAAAACTATAGGGGTCAACTAAATCATATCATGATTAAATTATATGGGTCTTCATTCCCATGTTATAAAGGTACTAGCTTCTATTTTTTACAACTAAAACACTATTTAAATAATTTATATAAGTTTTAATATTTATTTGTTATGAACTAACCTATTCCTAGACATTTTCAAAATAAAATTTTAAGTAATATCAGTAATTTAATTAATCATGTTAGTATGATAGAATACCATCATTAATATATGTTGGAAAAAATCATTTTAGTTGATTCTAGAAATTTATTTAACACCCCATATATTATAATTTTTTCAAGGAAATATATAACATTTATGGAAAAAATATATTTATATTAAATGAAATTACAAAATCATGATATATAGAGTATCCATCTAAATAATCACACAGGGGTGGTGTACAAATATACATGGAATATAATCACCCAATCATGGTATATTGATAAGAATTATAATATCATTTGAATAATATATTCATGAAATAATGCTTGAACACACATCATATATTTCTATATATGGCCATGGGGTAAATTTTATAAATCAAATTTATGTATAAGTAAGAAAATTACTCATTTTAATATATCTATCAATTATAATAAAAATTAGTATGAAAACATTTTCACATCTCTAAGAACATGTATTCCCCCATGAA
>CAUJRU010001978.1:0-99896 GCA_963277665.1 Viscum album | reverse complement strand
ATTCAAAAATAATGATTCATACACGTGGTATAATAAATATTCCCTCTATATTTTGGAAACAAATGCATATGAATACAATTATTGTTATTTGAAACTGATTTCTTTAAATGTGGATTTTTATGTGCATTGATGAAATATGTTCTATGTGGCATGAATGATAATGTAAATATTTTGTGGTGACGGGTGCACCTAAAATTATATAGCACAATATGAATGTTTTAATGTGATGGGTGCGCTCATAAATATACAGCACTCCAATGAATTGGGTAAATTGATGAATCTCATGAGATAAAGTGAAATGATGTCTGAAAATGATGCTAGAAATTTTCATAACTACGTGTAGTATAAAACCACTAATACATGATGGTTCACTGTTTTAGCGTTTCCACATTCCAAGTATCCTCTCAATGTTTCATCTCAGGATTATAAAAATATTTCTATGTTTTGATTATAGTTATTATGCACATCAAATGTTACGTTGTTTCATCTTATTATTTATCCACTTACTAAGCTTTTATTTTACCACTTTTTGATGTATATCCTCAGGTGAGTACATGTACTAAGGAAATTTAAAGTGCTAATAAGAAGATAGAGATGAAGGAATTAAATAAATGTTTATGTCTGATATTTTAAATGTAATGTTTGGACCTAGTTTTCCCAGGACCCTAAATCGATGTATCCTCATGGTGTAATACAATTATGTTTATTATCTTTATAATGATGTTATTTTATTTTAAGAAAAAGAAGGGTTGATATATTCAACCCCCAAGGATAGGAGAATATCTACCACCTCCTCCACCCCATAGGTCATTAATTCACTAGAGGATTCAAGACGTACCCTCAACATCGATAGATGAACCCAACCCATAATTCATGGAGAATTGACACCTCAATCACCATTACTAGGTTCATCATACCCTGAGAGGACACTAGAGATATAAGTGGTGGTTCAGGATCACCCCCACCCTACTAGGCATGGGGAATCTATATTTTTTTGTCCATCCTTAGAATCACCAAGTACCTGACTGGAGTCCTTGGATCTATAACAAAAGGACCATTCCCTGCTTATGATGAAACCAAATGACCCCACCCTAAAATTCATCGGGAATATACATCATCATCACCACCACCACACAGGGTATAAATCATCTCATGGTTGGGGGAGAAATCAACTGTCAGTGTATCACTGATTCCTCCCATCGCATGAGAAAACTCTATTTTTTTGGGATCGTTCGACAACCATTACTAGAAAATCCAAAAAATTCACTTTAAATTGGTTTAGATGAGAGGATTTAATGAAAAATAAATTCATATGCCTCTGGGGTCACAACCCATAATATCCCATCATGTCCAAGGGTTGAATAGAGACCCAGATGGAAGGTGTGTAGAATCAGATTATTATGTAGGTTGAAACAGCACATCCACCATTGTTTGATATGCCTATATAAATGTATTCACCATTAAAATGGTATAAATCGATCAAGACACAAATATAGAATTACAGAACATCAAAAATTTACCCTAAGATGAGGGAGATTTGGATACACCAAATGAGGATGCATGTACCCAAAACCAAAGAAGGAATCCAACATTGTCACCAACAAATTACGATCTTCTTCCACCTCATTGGAATACTGGAATAGATAAAGGAAAGGATGACACTAAATATTAGTTTCCATCAAGAGAGCAATAGTTTTTACAATATGAGAGTTAAATAAGAGATCTCTATAATGTCAATGTGGAGCTACTTATAGAAAAAAATTCTTCCATTGTATCATCTCCAACAATAAAAGAATCTAATTCCACCCACTGATCAGTTAGTTAAAGAGTTATCTAAATAACTGGTTGGCTCCTGACCAAGAAAACCATTCTACATAAATGAAGAAGACTAATATTATAAGGACTTACCTCTATTTTAGTGAGAACATTTTCCATTCCATGGAAATTATTTGGTCATAGGATGAATCAATGATCAGTTGGACATGAAAGAGGGACCACCTCAATACCCCCACTCACTCCATGTGCATGGGAGGTGGGGAATGCACTAGTTATCCTGGAGTTACTCAACTCCATTAAATCTCTATATACTCTAATGGAAGCCATGGAAGGATAAAACAAACTTATGCAGGTTGAATGGAAACCATATCCTGAATGGGTGGACTATAATCCACCTCCACCAAACTCAGGAATCCCCACCTTTTATACCTTTGACGGTTCACATGACCCTAAAAAATATCTCACAGACTTTGTATCCTAATGTGGGTCAATGATAATCCCTAAAGATCAATAAGAGGCAATAAAACATGGGTGTTCTGTATAGAATCTAATATGTCCAACCTTTTTTGGAAAAATATTCTACCGGTGGGATCTATTGATTGATGGGAAGACCTTCATCATTGGTTCATTAAATAGTTAATTTCAAAAGTAAGGAAAATAATGACTGTCGAGTTGAAAAATATAATTCACTGCGAGATTGTGTGGGTGTCCAATTTCATATCATGGTGGAAGGTCATAACCTATTCTCTCATATTCCATGTCTCACAGAAGAATCTACATGAACGCTATGCTAAAAATCACATGGATGAGTTTCAGACACCCCTAATCCACATGAAATGCCATACATGTTTCAATAGGTTGAAGAAGTAGCACAATGTATTAAAGAAATTTTTTATTGATCCCAATCCATGTCTTGAATCATTCCAACAATATACGAGAATAATCATTTCATATACGAATATGTATTTGTCACTCTCAATCATACATATGTTCCCATACAAGAACCTAGAAATGCTCTAAACCGCCGAAAACCTCTTGTTGAGCGACAAAAACAATAGAATCTACCTTGTCTTGAACTACATAAAAACTAGGGTAGCGTGGGATATGAAGAATATTTGAAATCAGTATAAACTTATAGAATTAATAATTACCTTGTTATTTCATCATAGGCTTGGAAAATCACCTGCTCACACTCATGTAGCCTAGTAGTCCTGATGATATCAAACATATAGACAGTACCAAATACATACCTTTCCATAGAAGGACATGTCATAAAATTCAAAATTTCATGGTCTTCAAGGACTTCCTTCAAGGAATGGATGACTCTAGATAAATTATTCCAAATAATTCTTTAGAGTAGGTGAATTTCATAACCATGATCAGGTCAGAATAAGAGGATGCTTGGAAGAATTATCTTTCCATGCAAACAATTTTTTTAAAACTAGTTGACTCAAAAAACTACGTTTCCAATCTCAAAATTCATTGAATACACTATGGAAAAAACACACAATACCTCCACCTACGGCGATGTGGATATTAGTTTTTTCTAAAACATATTGGATTGACCACTGGTTGTAGGAAGAGATAGAAGAGTAAGAGTCATATTCTTATCTAAATAGGTCTTTAAACCTTGTAGATTTCTTCACTACAACATCTTTTGTATGGGCGCCGCCCCACCAAATGGAATTCTCATTGGATGAAGAGTTCATTTATGGAATTTTCAACACAATATACATGAAAATACCCTCCTATTACGATAATAATTCCCTCAAAATATGGATTCCCCATACATTACCGGGGAATAGGTGGTTATCTTTCCCAGAGACGAGAATACTGAAAACATCGCGAGTGTGGTTAGACTCAATATTTTGCCTATATCCTCATGGAAGACATATATTTTGTTGTTAATTGGGATAAAACACTCTAGTAGCATCTAAACTGCATTCCCTATAGTACCCCCATCTCTGGAATCGCCAACATCTATCATAAAAGTTCAATATATAGAAATAGATAGCTAAAATAACAGTTAGTATCTCAATACATGATGTGTTTTGCCCTTAAAATGATATCATGGAGCCACATGTTGAAGCCCTCCAGATTTCCAATAAATTTGAGTCATATATCGATTGATTTTAGGTTTACTGAGTGAAGAATATGTCCTTTGGATGTAATGTCACCATCTGATTCACTGGTCATGAACGGGAAGAGGTCATCGAAGGTGACATCATTCCATTATACATATCGGGTAGACTCAATAATGTCAATATACAAATAGTGCTGATTGATAATGGATTTGGGATCAATCATATCCCAGTTCAAACTCTCTGATGCTTGGGTTATTGCAAAGGGGAATTGTCCCCTACAAATGTAACCATTCAAGGGTATGATAATAATGATCAATTACCCCGTGTAATTATCAAACTCAAGGCATAATTGGGTTAATTCACATATAACACTGAGTTCATGTTTATTGAGTAAGACATTTCATATAATTTCATTCTTAGAAGGGCCTGGATCATTAGCCACATGGATGTTACATCTACATTTCATCAATGTCTGAAGTAATCCATCAATGTAAAGGTTATCTAACTACATGGTGACAATGCCCCTTTCATACATGTAGATACTCATATGCCAAAGAATATATAATCAATAAGGGATCTATGTAAAAAATGGAAGATGATGATATAAAATTTTCATCTCCTAATGACTTAGGGTCCACCCCTATAAATACATTGAGTGTGCTCACTGATGATTAGGTGCTTCCAATAAACATGGTAGAAGTAGTAGGTCTAAACCCATATATCCAATCCCATCATGTTTTCAGCAACAATGTAAAAACTGATCATCTCTGACACCTTTCTACAATGAATTTGATAGAAAGGGTTAGTGATGTCCCTTCTAAATGACATCCTCATCATGATACTAATGGAGGGGGCCCCATATTTTTAATATCACTTTAATATGTTTCCACAGACAAAGAAATGGAAGGGGATAATGATGATCTTATTAAGTCCCAACTAGTGATTGAGGAAGGTTTCTCCACCACCATATATGAGATCTACAATGTAAATTTGGGAATATAAGAAGTCCCATGAACTACAATGATTAGTGTCACCATGCCCCTCATTGGTTTATCGGTTTGAGGAAGTTATACCTAAATAAGTCTAGCTTCCCTCACTCAAAATCACAATTTAAAAATAGCTCTCTGATCATGAACAATCAGAAAAGTGGTTGTTTGAATTGGAACTGTTAGATGAGAATTAGATACAAACACTACACTACCGTGAAATTCACCAAAATCATATTGTACATGACTTTAATAAAAATGATGTCCTCCGCTCATTCCTTCAAGGAGAACTGGTGCTTTCTCTCTAAACCCTAATGATACTATGGAATAATACCTTGAAATTAGAACCCAAGTGGGATGGACCTTACATCATATACAATATATATAATAATGGAACCTATTAGTAGTCCAACATAAATGGAGATTATCTCAAACTACCAACAAATGCGATATTTCTAAATATATACATTCCATAGCTTTCAGAAATTGGGATTCCACATCGGTTTAGGACTCATAGTTCATCCTCACCGCATGAAGTTATACAGTATTGAATATATTGTCCTGGTAGCTTGATGTTAAACTATGTGATGTCTCCCATCTTCACCACATGACATTAAGCTATATAGAGCTCATCCTTGGATCAAGGCGTTAAACTACATGATTTCATGACAAATATATATAGCTTGATTCTTTCCATCACATGATACATAGTTATTTCTGAACATTTTTTCTTGTGCCTAGAAATAGGATCATTTTTATTCATGTCAGGTGATCCATGGTTTTTACAACACGATGTATAACTGCATTGATCTTGTGTTTCTCACACAATAATAAGTGACCTAATGTCCTTACAACATGACATTGAACTTAATGCAACCGTGTTGTCCATATCCATTCACATCAATTCACCTACAACCTTACCACATGAATTTGAGCTGCACAACTCTTCTAGATCTATAAATGTCTTGATTTTAATTTCCAACAATATACATAGGGATTCCTTGATCATATATCTTTGTCCAGCCACTAAATGACACAAAATAGCGTGTTTTTACCCTCTTCTATCTATGAATTGTAGGGAGACCCATGTTGGTCCTTGTTTATCCCAATTGGGACAGCTCATGTGATCTTAGGTATTTTGATAGGGACATAACCTCACAAGAATTATTTTATTGAATACAATAGGTGAATTAAAATCCTAAATGAAACAACATAAAATGCATACCATGAGTCCCCACCTAATAAATTTAAATTACATGGTCAATGTACTTACCACATGATGTTAAACGACATGGTTCTCAAAGAAATATGTGTGGTTTGATCATCATCATCATGAGATATATAGGGATACCCAGACTTACACTATTGGTCCTCACCATAATGTTCCTACCAATCCTTGTAAGTTTGGATTCATCCCCATCTTGTGAAATTATAATTCATGTAACATCAAGAACTATGTGGGTCTTAATTTTCATCCATGTGAGATAAGTAGTTAATAATGAATCTCTAATATTAGGCCCATCTGAAACAGTCAACGAAAATAATCCACACCTATGTGTATGGGTTAGATTTGCGTAGAGTATATCCCATTCATGAACATAATGTGGATTGATTCTGATCATTGTGAAATACAGTGTGATTCTCAAGCCCCCATATTTGGGTCCAGCAACAAAATTTACCCATTTCCAGGTTTGTTCAAACAACCATAGCACATGATGTTAGACTATATAGAGAGAAATCCATACTACATGAAGTTAAACTAAATAAATCTAAATCAATACCACATGCTATTAAAATGCATGGATTTACATATATACTAGAAGATATTAAAATGCATGGATGTAAATACTTACTGCATGAAGGTAAAATAAATTGAAAATGTACTTACCATATGACATTAAACATCACAAAATCATGTACCCACAACATGAAAATAAATTGTGTGGCCCATCTCCCATTTTAATTCCTTATCAAAGAACCACAAGAGAAATTCCTCGATCAACCATAGTATGAGGTACTCCCACCATCTTTCAATAGAACGTTAAATTCATATACCTCACATCATGCCTATATCATATGAGGACATCATAACTTTCCAATTCCCATGGAAAGTATATCCAACTTTAAGGCCCCTTTTCCTATCTATGAATATATTCCCTTGTATCATACATTTGTGCCTATTACTGTCATCAAAATGTGTCACTCTAAAAAAATACATTTTTTCATGATCCCTAACACTAATGAGGTAGCACTCAACACCATTATATTTCTGAACTACTCTAGGTGTGAATGTCTAATTTTATTTATCATGATTTGAGATACTAGAACCATGATTTAAAATTTTAACACCACCCTCTCATAAGGAAGTTGGAGTAATCATGAACTGAGATATCCTAATTAGGCACTTGTGCATTATCTGACATAGTAGCTCTATGTGATTCATAGCAATAAACTATCCATGATTTGGTCAATGATATATGACCTCAAAATATATCCCATAATGGTCTAAATTGAATGAAATTAAACTGATAATGAATAATAATAAAAATGTTAGGATGAAAACCACCAAAGGTTGAACAATGAAAAAGTCCACTCACCCCTACTAAACTCGTCAATAACATATTTTTGGAATAAATTATGGAACAAACTTTTAAGGAATAATTATCATTGCATTTATTTTTTATACCGGTAAAAATCTAATCTTTGATCAATGGACCCACTGGTCTAGAAAAAAAATATTAATGTTTTCCAAATCTCTCTATGGTAAGAATATGTTCATTAGGTCATTGAAAAAAATTTAGGGTACTCAAACCATTATTGTATTATAAATATTATGTAGTTAAAAATTCATGTGTTTGGTTGCATCAAATAACTATAAGCATTCATGGCCTTTGTAAAGGATATATGGCATCAAGGACCATTTGTTGCCTATACATACATTCCCATGGATCTGGAATATGCGCGGGTAGAGGGAAACCAAATTTATCACTCTAGAAAAAGGACATTAAAATATTTTTGTTCCTTAACATCATCATATAATTTCTCAACACCTCAGTATTTCTAAACCACTCCATATACGACTATCCCAAGTTATTAACCTAACTCGCACACTCTGGGTCATGATTTACAATCCAAACACCAAACTATCCACGTGGATTTGATATCCTCAATGTTATGTTACCATGTTTTGTAACCTTTATCGTCTTCCGAATATGACACTTCATTCTCAAACCATAGGTATCCCACACCATGTGATTCAATGCCACATGGTAGAGGTCTCGAGCTTCAAATTAGGAACTAAATTTCTCTAGGGTTCCAGAACCCTTCTCCGATAGCCTCTTTTTCATACCACACTTCATCGTCTAGCACATTTGATTCTTCACAAAGAATTCATGGCCCTATGAAGTTAGTGGATATCTTTTTTCTCTTGTAATGATACCGAGGCATAAGGGCCTTATCCCACCAACTAAAGAAATCTCCTATATATTATAAAAGGTTATCAACCCTTGTGAGAATTTGCAACACCACAGGGGAACCTGACATTTCAAAATATCATGGAAAATACTCAGTATGTCTATAGAATCCTATATTCAAATAATCAATCATTTGAGTTATGATACACATCATCCATACTCCAACTTCCCAGGTGGTTCTAGTTTCCCTAGTATTTCCTTATCTCCAATATTACATCCATAAATCTTCCATATCCCTGTAAAAGGAAACCTGAATTCTAGAGTCCCATTTCTTGATTATACATACATGACCATGGCTCCAGCATATATGACTATTTTCATCATCTATATGAATCACTCTATAAAATGGGAGTTCTAATCCTTCTTATCGTCACACAAACTATGGAAGGACCTCCCCCTCATATTTTTTACGTCATTCTTAGCATGTCTGCACCATATCCCAAGATCAAATAGTAGGTCCAACCTAAAAGGACATAAAATAATTCAATAGAAGGTATGAGCTAAATCATATATTCTAAAGAAACTGGTGGTTTGAGAAAAAAATACCTAAACTAAAGCAATATAATGTTTTAGCTAAAAGAACCTAAATTAAAGAAATAGTGGGTCGGAGCTAAAAGACCCAAAACAAATGGAACATTGTGTCTGGGATAAAGTTCCCTAAACTAAATAAACATGAGGTTTTTTTCTAAAAGACCATAAAAAATGTAAAATATGTTTTGAGAAAAAAACCATAATCAAAAGCAACAAAATTTCAGAGCTAAATGACCCTAAACTAATGAAATTGAAGTCATAATTTAAAATAACCTAAACTGAAGAATCATTAGGTATGAGAAAAAACCACCTAAACTAATTCACAACAGCAATTCACACTTCCTTTTCTTATAATGCTTTACATATGACCTTATAAACATCAAGATATGCACACAATGACTATCGACATAGGGAAATAATAGAGCACTCACTCTTCAGGATACATCTTCAAAAAATTGATCTCTCTATAGACTATGTGATATCAGTATGGATGGAACATATTAAGGACATAGAATCTCATGTGGGTTGGAATTTTTAAGAACCTATTAAATGTATTCTATTATAATTTCACTATTAAAATTTAGGAATTAAATATCATTAATTATAATGAATAGTATGGGTATCGTTTCACATTCACATTAAATTAGATCAAGAAGAAGTATTGAACATCAAGATGAAAAGGAAACATGAATCTATCAAATAATGATTAGAAATACTATTCAGTGACACCATATAAAATAAGCGATATCTTCCCAAGGAAGAACCCCAATAGGATGGTTCATCTCAACAATCTTAATCAGCTATCGGGTTAAAGGGGGAGTTTTTCTCACGTCATCTGAGGTAGTTTGAGTTGGCCTGAATTCTTCAAATATACTACGGTGTATTGGTACACACGAAAATCATTCCCAATTCAAAAGGAATTTTTTAAGACTTTCCATTTGTAATATTAAATGTGTTGGTACCAGGGCACCAACAACTAATCCTCTCTCGAAGGTGGTTTGATTGGTGGTGAATGATGAAATGAAAAATCCACATGGATTCGTAATGCTTAACCATATATAAGTCATTATAAAACTCCATGTAGCTTTTTCTTTCCCAAAAGGTCTGAACCCCTCATCGGATAAATTAAGGCTAGGATAATGATCCCATTTACAGTTCCATACACTACAAGAAATTCCTTGAGAAGATGTGAGTATTCAAGAATAACATTGAGCAATAGGTTGTGGACTAAAATCAAATCTTTTTGAACTTAGCGGATAGTTGTCCAATAGATATGGAAAACATTTTGATTGATTTATTACCATATAACTATCCTTATTAATTTTTTAATTAAAAAAATTGAGAGAACTATATAATAAAAAATTTAGAATATTCAAATCTAATGGAGGAATGATAGCATCATCCAGTAAGTCCTAATTGTTTAGAGGGAGTCAATTAGACAAAGGATATTACAGAAGGCTGGGTGTGAGGAAGATATTTATACTATCATTATTAGTATGTATGTGATATTGTTTGTCAAAATTATGATTCCTAGAGAAAATGGCCCCTTGATGGGAATAACTGAGGAACCATGATAAGAACTTGAATACATCTCAAAATAAGTATGTTACACAAGTCCAAAAATAACAACATATAATATTATCCAAAAATTGATTCGTGAATGTTTTGGAATCATCAGGCTCGTCACATGACTCGGAAATGGATTCGCGAATCACATAAAGATTTTTGATAACTATTAACCTCTAGAGGACTAATAGAGAACATAACCCATGTTGAAAATCATGGGAACTAAATGACCCCCTCCCCAGAGTCTTGTAATCATTGGAACTCATCATCACACGATTTAGAAATTACTGAGTAGTCAAGATTCTAGATCCTTAGATTTTATGAATTCAACCATAGCATTCACGGATAATGTTCAAATGATTACCAAATTATATTTCAGAACTAGGTTGGACAAACGATAGGGAATGAAACAGCCTCGCGATAGAGCTCTATTAGGGAAGAGTCAAAGTGCAGACTCTTGAACGAGATTCGAGTTTAGGGATAACAACACGGTCTGGTTTTGAATTCAAAGGATATTTTACTCTAGAGAAGGGGTGGTTAGTGGAGTGAATTAATTGTACCCCTATATATAGGGAATATCATTAAATACAAAACATCACCTGATGAACATGCTTGTGACACCAACAAAGACACTAGCAGACATTTTCATTCCTTATAACAAAGTACTCATCTTCTTTGACATTCGTCCAGAAGGGGGGGGGGGGGATTTTGAATCCCTCCAAATTATCATCAATAAAATAAAAAAGTAATAACCTACCGAATATTGGTAGTACCTTACCCTTTAATGATAAGGAAGAAGAGTATGGCCTAGACTCGCAGATCACATGAACCTCTATGGTAATTGTGATTATGTTCCCATTTTAATGTCAGTTGTTGTCTCCGTGCATAGTGTATAACCCCTGAAATGTCTCTTGGACCTCCCTTTGAAAACCCATCCTTCTCTTGTGAAGGCTCTCCAGACAATTGGGGTCCCTGGTGATAACTAAATGAGAACCCCTAGGATACATGGTTTTTCATAGGATTGTTCCTCCCAATCCATCAAAAATACTTTCAAAATAAGGTAAGATGATACCCAAAGGTAGAGATCCCCATTGGTCGCAAAGCTCATGTACTATATCACTTATTGGAAGGATAAATACTCTTGATAATATCTATGAATAATTATGTGACACCCAAGCCATTATAGGATAAAACAAAAGAGATAAAAGGGAGGAGACTAGTAGTGTTAACAGACACTAAAGGACATTAGACATGCCCCTAATGATCTATAGGGAACCATGAGTTCCTAAAGACAAGTCCAAATCACCTCATGAAATCCCTTCATCTTTTCAACCTTGCCACATAGAAGTCCTCGGGTAATTCTAGACAACTCCACAGAAATCTAAATACAAACAGATAGATTTCTCCATGATAATATTGCATACTCGAGACATAACCCATATTGGTCACATGAGGCGTCATCTAGAAATTGAGTAAAAATCAGAGAAATTACACATAAAACTCACATAATCCATTGCCACTATAAAATAAAACTAAGGGTATGAAAAAAGATGAGGTGATAGGTACTCAAGGTCACTAACAATCATGTGGTGTTCCCCCAATGATTCGTAGGACAACACGAGTCTCTGGGGACATATCCAACTCAACTCATGAAAGCCCTTAAGCATGCAAGCATCACCACAAGGATTTTCATATTAATTTCCATGATAATCCATGGAACTCTAAGTACATACAAATGTATTTTTCCAACAAAATGCTCTCACACCACCATTTAACCTATATTGGTCAGACAAGAAATCAACAAAATATTGTTTACTTATCCTTGACATTACTCATGAAATCACACCAAAATCACAAAATTTTTAAAATAAAACAATGTAAATAAAATTGGGTGGATAAGAATGGTACTCATGGTCATAAAACACTTTATATGTTCTATGTATGTATATAGAAAGGTCCAACGAAACCCTAAAAATATCATCCTTGTCTCGTGGAAATCCCACAAAATTCACCAAGCGTCTTGCACATGACTTTAAAGAGGAAAATGGATGTTGTGATGGCCCTTGGAAATTTAAACATGATGATAATGATATCCATCAACATGTTTACATGATCAAAAGAGTCCCCATTAATTGTATATAATCTAATAAAAGGAGGTTTGTCGAGAGGGACTCACAACTACTAGAAACTAGGAAATGCCTTTGGAGGGATCCACTGAAGAGACTAGCAATGCTGCATCACACCAAGCCCAATAACAAAATCTCATAATAGATTCATGATAGGTACACCGAATAATACATCATACCACCTGGGTGGTGATGCCTATAAAATCCCCACTACAATATGAAGAATTTGTTTTTCTCAGATACATTGGATGGATGGAATCTGTAAAATATAACTATCTTCCTTTATAGATATCTCAGAGAAACCGATCACAAGAACTGAAAATTCCTATCAGGTAAAACACAGGTGGACAACCGAACCAATATGTGGAACACATAAGGTTATTCATGAGGTCATTCATAGATCATAGGATGGACAAGTTGCATGACAGGAAAAGAACATAATGAATTTCTTCCAGATCATGCGAGACTCAAAGGAATTAGTACTAAAATATCTTATGGCCTTAACAATGAAAGGTTTAGAACTAAGATTAAAAGTGGAATACATAATTAAATTAAATTCATTATAGCACTCATGCAATCTGCCGGATTAACCCAAATTAACAAGATGCCACAAGGAAATGCCACCTAGATTTCACAACACTCCTCCATCAGCTCTATGGGAATAGAGAAATCCCCTAGACATGTTAGAGAAAGACCCATCATCCTCACATCGATGCCACATTGGTTATTCAAAACACTACGAGTCTATCATTCGAGACATTTAACATCCTTATGATATACCACTATACTCATATAACAATGTTCACTCTTATCTTTCACGTCCCACAGATGCATCTGGGCATGATAACCCTGTTCACCCAACGTGCTTTGGGAAAGACATTCGACACTCACTGAGCCCTCTAATCATGTCATCCAAGACATGTGATAGCATCTTGATGGGACCATCTAGAACTTTTGATGTCCCCCAGACAAGTCGTTCGAGTCACATGACACCCTCTTGATAAATGGGCTTTGTCAATAAGGAATACCAGGACATGATAACATTTTTTTATCATCGAGTAAGCCCATGTCAACAGGGATGCCATGGTGTGTAATCCTCTGCATAACGGTAAATATTGTGAATCTAATTCGAGCCTTATTTTGGATATGTAGTCTACCTCATTCTATGGTTCGATCTCCATATTGATCATCCAGGGAAATCTCAATATCTTTGTCCACTATATGATGCAATGTAATTTACAATTTGTTATCCCTCATTTCTCACAATGATAATGTACCACATGTGATTAGGGAATTTCACCGATCATGAAATGTGCACTATAAGCATCAAAATTGATATATGGAAGCCTTAGTATGAATCCTTAATATAAACCAAACTATAATGAACCTGATTCCTGACAAAGCCATAATTCATAGGATGATTCCTCAAGATGTGAGAAAAAATATTTTGTGTTTAAATACTCAAAAATTTCTCCTCTTCATAATATATTAAATTGTACGGGTCGAATGAACTATGAGTGTTTTGATTCCTCCAATAACTAAGATACATAGGATTCCTCATAATGTCTAAAAAACCTCCCAATGATATTAACCTCCTACATATATGGTAGCACATTCTGATTAACTTGGTTATATGGATTTCATATATATGTATCCTCCCATTTCCAAAAACTAATGGAAAGTCTCATATACATATAGATGGATACATTAAATATATACTATTTTTTTGTTGATAAAATAGAGATACACAATAATAATTTAGTTAGGATTACAGGTCATGTATCATGGTTAGGAAGATATTCATGAACATATATTAAAATTTTTTGAGTGTCCTGGAGTAGGAAAAATTTCCACCCAACAGGGATTGATGAGACTGTTCTCCCACCCTCTCAATAAATATGAATATCCAAGATTCATTGGGTATAAAAACCCAAATGAATGACGTCCTATGGGATGAAGGAATGTACACAGCTACATATGGGGGAATCATGGAGTGTTTTTTGATAAATTTACATTGGTAACCTGATAAGAAAAACCCATTCCATGCCATAAAACATGAAGGAATATAGTCCAAATATTCTTAAATTTTACATAATTCTCATAATTAATCTAAAAAATGAAAAATAATTTTCTTCCACACACATGATGGTTTCCTATGTAACCATTATTTGTAAAAATTCCATTTCATCCACCTTAAAAACATGTTATTTTAGATATATTTTCATTTGGAGACATTGGTATAAAATAATTTCCATATAGCATGGGTTTTATCTCTTACTTATTAGGATATATTTTTATTTATTAACATTCATATTACAAATTATTTTGTTTATCTATTACATGTCCATAGTAAAAAAACTATATTTTTTATTTTTAACATAACCTCCAATAATTTTATTTTTTTACATAGATAGATTAAATATAAGTAGGCTCCTCTAGTTTGAATTTGAGTGTATAAATAAATTAACTAATTTTTCACAGAAAATAACCTCACTGCTGTGAAATAATAATATACCAAAGGTTCCATACCATTGGTAAAATCTCCAAAACCATGGGGTTATGAGTCGTGGAGATAACCATTTCCAAACAGTTCAACCTGAACTATTGGGATAGGCTACCTAGATTTTTAAAATACCAATGTTTATGTGTCCACCATTGGTAATTTTATTTCACAATGGTTAATAATCATGGTTTCACACAACTTTAACAATGATTTTTAACCATTGGTATAAATCTACTGAAAAGGATCACAATGAACTGTTTCCATAGGTCAAGCATTATGGGTATACACCAATGGTCTAAGAACAGTTGGTATACTCCCTATAGCACACTACTTTATTAAAATAGTTTGAAACTATTGGGATACATGTATTCCAATGGATTGAGAACTGTTCGTATACACTACTAAATCTGTATACCAACTGTTCATGGAACCATTTGTATTTCCCCTTCTCTATAAAAAAACCGTAGGCACATCTTCTAGGCCCCCAGAACCTATAAAAAGATAATAACTTGTAAAACATTCAATGAGAATTTTATGGACTAAGTGATAAAAATGTTATGGTTAGGGGAAAGTAAATGGTATGATGTATTGTTTATAGGGGGAATTCTGTTTAGAGGGAGTGAAATTCCAATGGAAGAGATTCTGTTTCTCATCTATGTATGAAGATCCATGTTTCCTATTCAATAAATGCAACCTAAAACTCTAGGAATTAATGTTATGTTTGGTTAGATACATCTTCTTTCTAGGATCACATGGAAAAAATTTTATTAGTCAAGTTTTCATACATAAAAGGCAATGAGTTTCAATGAAATAATCACTTAAAAAATGTCATGAATGATTAAATAACAAGTCACATGATAAAAAATAGAATGAAACCTCCCATATCGGGAAGGTGGTACACACCAAATGTTGGAATGAAATATGATGGGTGAAATACGAAGAATTATTTCTGAAGGACTATAAATTGTGTGATAAAGATGTTTATCCTTCAACAGGTGGTCCTGAGAGATCTTATGACACAAATAAAACATGGTACCTTATGTAGTGTAGGGGTGAGTACTTGAAAGCAAGGAAAGACTGGGATTCATGGAATGTTCCAAGAATATGATTCATTATTTCACGTCATCATGAGTTAATTATTTATTTTATGGTTATGGGAAAAATTTTAGACTCAGGGACTCCAGTGGATTCCCCATTGTAATATATATGAGAACCAAGAGGACTGAAATTTTACACTTTGATGGTGAGACATTTTTGATATGGGGGTATTGGTCACGAGGGAATAGAACCATATACCTATTTGGTGATCTATGATATTGACCAAATACCCTAATTATTAGTTCATAGACATGTTAGGTAAACCATTATAATAGGTATAGTGATATATCTTAAGGAATGACAACACCTTGATTGATAAGTTGTTAGAAGGACCCTTACATGATTGATAATGATGTTAACATATTATAACATGATATCTAACCCAACCTTGATTGATAAGTTAGTGGTCAAGATAATGGACTCACCTTGAGTGATAATGTTATAGATAAACCCAACCATGATTGATAATGTAGTGCTTCTAATGTGATGTTAGACCTACCATGGTTAACATGTTATTAGTTTAGAGAATGGATTTACATTGATCATAATGTATTAACATGGAGTTTTTTTGACTAAGAAGGTTTGTATTTAATATATTGTTGTCTAAAACTCTACCATTAGTAGTATAGTAGTTGTTGGGAGATGAGTGATGACCAATATTGAGTGACAATTATTAGTTCAGGTATTGGATAAATGACTCTATCATACAGTTAAATGTTGTGGATGCATAATCATTGATACTCCCTATTTAGAGTATTTCTTTATTGGATGGAATTCGTGTATGGTGGTATAATGATACATATTTTTTATTCAGAAAAATGTATCTATGTTTGGGTAGCACAGAATCCTATATAACACATGGTGACCTAATACACATGGAGTCTTGGTTTACTAGTTGGAACATGAAATCTGATGAACTATGTGTGTCTATTTATTTTTATAACATTTACTTTGCTCAGGTTTATATCTATATGTAAAAAATATATCAGTGTGTCTTTTTGAGATTGTAATGACTTGTATTTCTAACACCTAGCAAGATCAATCTGGAATGTATGTTGATCTTATGACAGTTTTATTGACATATAAAAATATTATGTTCTATATTGGGATGGAATAGTGGAACATGGATTGAAGTTATTTATTTTAGGTTGTAATTGGGGATGGAAATAGATCTAATTGTTTATTTGTTTCATTCTTCCCCTTCGAAATGGGGGGAAATCATTTATTGTATGACAGTATGAATCCCCATGCTTTATTATTATAAAATTATGGTTTTTAGATGATAATAACACTAAAAGTGATATATATAAATATATATACATGTATTTGTGTGTGTGATGGTATTTTTTATGCACAACTATGAATGGTGTGGGTCATAGTAGGATTTTATAACAATATAGAAGAACTAGATGTCTCAATGTTGTGTAGGTATCTCCCATTAACATAACGGACTCATGCAACATATGTGTGTTTTCCATTTTCATGCACAACTATGAATATTGTGGATCACACCAGGCTTCTATAATCATCTCTTTATTCTCAAAGATTCAATGAAAAGAACATGTTTTTGATTTCAAATAAATAATCTTAATAATACTCCCAGAACAATCAAAATCGTTTTCCATTAACTTATTCTTGTTTTCAATAATCATCCATTGTAAACTACTAATTATCAATTCAAATAATCTGGAGATATCGCCTTTTAAATCCACCAATTAAAGTATTTGAATATGTTGTGAGAATACCACCATTTTAATTCTCCAAATTGACCATAAAATTGTAAAGATTTTAAACCTCCAACTGAATATCTATGCAATAAAAACCCATTTAATATTTCTTTTTAAAATCCTGAAACTTGTGACATAGAAACTCATTTTTGAATTGTTTTTCCAAAAAAAATCCATTATCCTTCACACCAAGTCCTGAAAAAACACTTCGTTACGCAATATTCCATTCCAAATGATGGACACCATGACCACATGTCCATTTTTCTCCACTACAAAATCATGATGCACCAAATCACCAAGAATTTCCAAAAATGCTCTGGGAAATGACATAGGGATATCTCCAGCATCAGTATATACATCACTATATAGAGGTCAACCACAATGAGCAGAATGATGCAACATCTAAAGGGAAACGAAATGGCAGAAAGGAATCTTAAACCCTATACCAACCATTTACAAATTTATTCTCTTAACCTATACATGGAAATTTCAATTATAATATTTAGTGGGTTTAATGGAAATTGTCCTGGTCATGGAATATTCCTACATAGGTAGTATCATTTGAGATAAACAAGTATGATTATCCAATTTATATAATTGAAAGAAAACCAAAATTATGTAGCCACAAAACGAATACCCAAAAGAGACATATAGAAATCTAAAACCAAATCTAAACATGATAAAATAACTATCACTACTCTTTGGTGTAGAGGATAACACACCTCCATTGGATGGGATTTATTATTAAATCATGTAATTTTATTATCAAAAAATTTATTTATTTTTAGTTAAAATTAATTCAAAAAATCATTTATCATAAATCAAATGCAACATGTTATGCAACTAGGCAACATAACTATCACTGTGAGTTTTTGCAGAAGACACACCTCTATTTGAGGGGTTTTATTATAAAAATAGAAAATTATTTATGAAATCAAATAGTTAGATTAAAGAAAACATATTCAAGATATGTAATTCGATATAATTAAGCAGTATCAAGAAATAATATAATTCAATTTAAATAATTATTTATTTAAAAAGGAAAGGAGAGAGACCCCACCTCTAGGTAGAACCAAGTCGTCCACTTCGGCTCTTATAGCTTTCTATCTAAAGGAGGAAGCTCCCACACTGGTTATACACACCTACACTCACATTCATTGAAACCTATCCCTTATTCACACACCTGTATGGTCGTGAGCACGTGCAAGAGGATCCTTTCATGTATTATTATATGCATACACTGGTCTCCACTCACCTGTGTACGAATTTACATATATATACATTTGTAAACCTACCCTATACATGTGTAATCACCTCAATGGTTGACTATACTTGTAACGGGGTAACCCACATACATATACTTACTTTCAAAGGCACACACAGAAGTGTTTTACTTGACTTAGTGACTCAAAACCAATGAGCATGGATCAACGCAGTACAAAAAAGATATTATAAACCTTAAAACACATAAAAGATTCTTCATAACTAGTGAGAAACCAACCGAAGACATTAAAGCATTACCTTAATTGGAAGTGGAGAACCAAATCCCCCCGAGAAAACACAAAACTATCCAAATCCCTACTATAAAATAAATTAGAGTAAAAAACATTGAAATCTTCAAATACATGAGGTGTGAGACAAGTAGTTACTATAGAATGTTACCTTGGATCAAAGTTGGCTAACTGAATCAATCTAAAACCCTTTCTAACCCCCTTTGTAGAATATAACTATGCTCTATCCATAGAATGTTATAAAATATGTAAGTGTTCAATGCATTAATTATAATAAAATAAAAACTAAACTAAATCATTCTTATCTCATATGACTATACATGTCACCACCAAACTTATAAGAACCACAATGCCCCATGGGTCAAATCATGTACCTGTTAGAAAGGGTGAAATATCAATGTCTTAAAATTATACTATCATATAGTACATTCCTATTAATTAACAATTACTCTTTCTATTAATGTAATATACTCGTTTTGGATCGAGTTTCAACTTAGTTTTGTTTTTTTTGATAAAATTTTGCTTGGGAAATTTCCATTAGATTTAGTATGTCTTGTATCTTTTTTTATTCTCTTAGACAATTTCATTCCTTTGGGTTCTAGTAGATAATGGAATAAATAATATTACCTCAATCTATATTAATAATTAGATCCATTGGTTCCATATCATGAGTAAAAAAACATAAAAATGAATGATATCATATAAGGAAAATAACAAGGGGGGAATCTGAGACATTTCTATCTCCCTTTACCTAGAGGAATTTTAATTCAAATCACACAATGCATGGAATCAATAAAATGATTTATCATATACAAAGTATAGGTCTAAATAATATAATTCGTGGAAATATTTTCAAATAAAAAACAATATAATGATGAAGCAATATTAATTGTACCTCTCACTATTATTGGACATACATCAACTATAATTGGATTATAATATACAATGTGATGAAATTTCATTACTAATTCATGTGGACAGAACATCAAAATTCATCATCAACACTGTGTTAAAGATATTGAATCGGTAATTAAGAATCTATAATGGGTCACCCATACATTGGAAATCCATGAAACATCAAATAAAAAGATGTAAATATGATAAATATTCCAAATTAGATTAACATAATTAACATGAATTCAAAATAAAAAAATGAATCCTAAATATAAGACTGAATGAAAGTAAAATCCAACATACACTAGACTGAGTCTAAACATATAATAGTACATAGAAAAACATAATAAAAAACCCAATTATACCCATATATCTATTGTACAATATAATTTCTCTAACAATATCCCAACTCACCCATGGATAAAAAACATGAGTTGATTATACCAAAGGATTAATATTGAATATATACACATAATATTAGTTCCAAACAAACATAAATAGATATATAGGATGTAAATTACTCTTATTAATGCAATTCATACCTAATATAGTTTTTCAAGGGTACGTAATTCACTAAAAGACCAACATTAAAATGGTCCAGATAATGATGTAAGAATAAACCTACCTAAAATGGTGGAAAATGGCAGCAGATGAACAAAGAAGATCCAAACTGCTTTTCCTTCGGTAGAAGATGTGAACTCACATCTGAGGTAGACCCTAAAGAACCATGATACCCCTTTAAATAATAATCAATGGTAGATAAGTTGAAATTATATATGGATAGAAGAGTAGCATAAAGTCATTGATAATATTAATGATTTTTTAATACATGTTAAAAATAAAAGGGCCAAATATCTTTATAGTTTACTATAAGAGATTAATAAGATTCATAAATTTAAAAATTAAAATATAACAAGAGATTAAAATTATTTGAGGTTGAGAAATATTCGCATATTATGATGTTCTTAGAGCATAGAACAAAACTCAAAGTATCTGAAATCAACCCAAGATGACACTTCCCAAATAACTGAGAAGAAAATTTTTACCCGTTATATCACAATTATTATTTTATACTAAAAATAGATTCTTACTAGTAAAAATAAATATTTATAAAATTTGGAGAGTCCTACACTAAATAATAATCGAATAATATATCCCCTACCCTAAAAAATTTATTATTTCAATGTCTTTTAATTTGTAAGTGTTGTATAAATATCATAGTCTATTCAAATCCTACTGGGATAAAATACAATTAAACTCACAAATAACGTAATGGTTTGTGTGAGAATACATATGAAGAGTAGTTACCCAATATAATCCCAAAATTATGGGTAATATATCCAAATACATCAATGAAATATATATATATATAAAACCTCATTAGACAAAGAGAAAATAATTTTTGTAAATTATTGGTGTTTATGGAAGTCTGGTCACAAGGAAATTGTTTTTGTGTATAATATATATAATCATATAAGTGGAATAAGAGAATAAAAAATTAAGAGTACAGTTAAAACTAAGAACAAATCTAATGTGAAAATTTTGTTTTCACATATAAAGAGAAGTTTATCCAATAGAAACACATTTGAAAGCCTGGATGTTTTTTTAATATTGATTTGTTTATGGAAACTATTATGAGTAATTTAGGTATGTAGAAACTCAAAATGAGGAATATTTTAATTGCATGATAAGTAAATGATATAATAATTAGGGAAAAAGTAAAATATTATATCTTGAGGTGTAAACTGAAGAAAAAAGTAGAAAAATACACTCCCATGTGGATATTGAAAAGAGATGGTCATCATGGAGTTTTGATATAGAGAATATGATTCTATTATGGTAGGAAAGGATATATCATAAACTATTTAACAAATTAGGGTGTGACTTGATGTTGAAGGATGTTTCTATAGGTTCCCACTTTCCCTTTAAGTGGATTTTCAAGAAAATAAAAAATGGGTTGTGGATAAACTAATTAAAAATTGAAATAAATATTTATAATGTTTATAATAGAAAATTTTAGCTGAAACTGGAAACCATCCATGAAAGATATTGATAAATGGGATTAGTAGTTGACATTTTTGAAGATAATCCTAAGAGATTTGGTAATAGAAATCAAAAGTAGTTGAATATGTTTTTTGATGTTGTTATTATGTTGTTCATGGGGATATTATATGTATGAATTTGATTATAGTCATAATAATTATATTAGTGGTATGGGAAAACATCTAATGTAATCAGGTTCTAAATCAGTTGCTAAAATGGATCAGTGCCTATAAAGAAGTTTGTACATGACAAGAAATAATGTTTGATAATATAGTCTGATGATTTATAGAAAGTTAAACCAAAAAAAAATTGAGTGTTTTATAATTTCTCAAGTGAATATGCAATTTTCAATCAATAATAATGATGTGAAAGAAGAGAGAACCATGTATCCTAAACATAAACATGTTTAGAATGTCAAAAATAATAATGTGAAAATAAAATCAAAAACTATTGAGCTACAAAGAATAGTGCTCTATTGTTGAGAAAAAAGATACAGTCAGTGTTAAAACATAATAGTTGAAAACCCCACATATTTTCTATAGTTGTTGAAATAAAACAACACTTTAATGTAAATTTCACATTACAGGAACTTCACACATATTTTTTTAATTAAATAATTTTGAAAAAATGAATCCTTCATGCAGTGTTGTAATTCTATTGAAAAAATCAACATATAAAAAAAATATGAAAATACATTCTTATTAATCACATCTCTAAAAAGGTTTCAACAATTTTCCAATTAGTTAATCCAATATTTTTTGAAAAATATTCATTATTCTAAAACATTACAATTTAATAAAATATGGTAACCCATTAATCTGTATGTGAATTCACGAGGAATGACAAATTTATCCATAAACCAATTTTCCTTCACATTATTCATGTATATATTAGAATATTATACATTAGATAACTTTTTAATTTTGAAAATTATAACAATAAATTCACATGGAAACTGCATCCACAAAGCATCAATGTTATGAATAATTCTACACATAAAATATTCTTAACATTTTTATGAGCTAACAATAATTTCATATATAATTTGATATTCTTTGTGAAACTAGAGACAAATTATCTTTTGGTAACTAAAATCGTAATGAAATATGTTCTCTTGGTATCTTCTATGTGAAATTCCAATGATTTATATCTAAAAATGCAAAAATGATAACTTTTTTATGTTTTGAGAAAACAAAAACTAAAAATAAATAGCAGATAAATGAAATAATATGAAATGATACAAATTGAGACAAAATAACTCAAACTAAAAAATTAATCAATTAACCATACCAGAAAGAATATTTGGGACTCACTTTCAAATAATACCTGACTTATAAAAACATAGATGGGGATTCTCAACCATAGAGTTTCCTTCACCTAGGTGGGATGCTCGACCAGATAATATTATCAAAATTTTAATCCCAGGGGGGGTATTGTCGGGTGAGGGAAAGTTCATCCTAGGGGGTTTCACATCAAGTGAGGGAAATCTTGAACAAGGGTGGATTCTCATCGGTTTATGGAAAGCTCGACCTAGGGAGGTTATACAACTTCAGAGGGGATGCTTTAATATTGGAGGAAGATGATGGGGATGCGTGAGTGATAGAGTGTGGGGAGCGGGGAGTGGCAAACAGTGAGGGGGAGTCGGGATTGGAGGATGGGAGCATGAAGGGGATGAGAGAGGTAGTGAGGGGGAGTAAGGATGGGAGCAGAAATGAGGAGCGAATGAATAGAGAGGTGCTATTGGTATTGGAGATGTGTGGTGAGAGGGGGAAGTTGAGATGGGAGAAGGATCATGATGGCAACGCTTTCTTAGGTATTTCTATCCCAATAGTTCTTATGAACCGATGGTATTGAGATGGTTTCTTCCAAACATTTTCCAAAAACTATGGTAACATTGTTCTTATATTAGTATATACCAACAGGTTCACAGAACCATTGGTATAGTTTCTTTATCCCAATGGTTTTCCCAAAACATTAGGGAAAAAGAGTTGGTATATGAGGGATTTCCACCAGTGCATTGTATTGTTTATTTATATTCCATTTCAATTAATTCATATACTCATAGAGTTATTTGGACAATGAAAAAAACACATCTAATTTATTGTATGACTACTTGTTAGTTTAGAAATCATAAGAATAGTAATAGGCATAATAAGCCTCATTGTTTTGTTCTATAAGGAACATTTCATCCATCTAATTAAATACAAAATCATTAGAGTCTTTTCCTAAGGCAGTAATAGAGTATTCTGTGGAAATCTATGTGTCCAATATATCTTTCATAGATTTATTCTTATAAAAAAAATTTAATAACTTACTCTAAATCATATTATTTTTTTACAGTTTTGGGAAGGATTGTTTGATGTTTTTAAGATTCTTACACTCATAACGTCATACTTCAAGAGTATTTAATTCTATCCTTTTGTAACTGTTCAAGTATTTTATAAAATATCTTCTATTCTGGAGTAATTTTGAAAATTATTAGAATATTGAGTTAGCTCTTAACATGTCTATAAATTTCTTGAGGTTCTTCCATCAGATGAACATGCACGTGATGTACCATTTTTTATTCTCATCCACTGAAGTAGATTCTTTCAAATATAAATTTTATCATTTTGTTAGAATAAAGTCCCTAGCCTTGGATTCTATCTCAACATAATATATAATGATTTCTAAAATGAGACAATTAATTTTAAAATCATCCTACATAGTAGACTTCAAAAGGGAAACTAAAATTATACTTTCATTTGATTGATAAACATTGAATAAATTTAGAGCATGATGGGGTTCTGGAATTGGTTCTTCTGGGGATGAAATATTATTATTAATTTCTATCAACCCTCCATTCATTTAATTGATTCTACCACCCTCAATACCTATGAATGTATCATATTTTATATTTATAATGTTTTATCATAGTAATATCACATTATTATTACCTTTTAGCTCATAGATATAGTTATCAACATTTCATAGATTATAGAAAGTGGATAAAATATATTTAAATCATCAAGATAAAGTACACATAAGATAAAATTCATAGGTTTGATCTTTTATTCATATTTACCTTAAATAGTAGCATCCAATTTTTTTGGGTCTGCTTAATGAATATTATATGGTTAAAAATCAATTATGTAAAAATTTACAGTAATGTTCTTTGTATATATAGTTATTCCATCTATCCATCATATATAGTATTCACCATCGTTGTAGGGGGCTCTAATAATAGAAATTAATTATCTATTTTAATCTATTGTATCCATTTAAGATTACCTTTATGCCTTAATCTCTTTACTGTTGATAAATCAGGAATCAAATTACATTTATATCCATATTTGGTTGGAGAAATGTTCCACAATGACTCAAGAAGGGTTAAATTGACATATTCAAAATTTTTACATTTAAAAACCACCCTCTTATTGAAAATGTTCTAAGAGATTTAATCTATGCTCTCCCATTAAAGTACATATCCATGGTCTTATAAAAAATAAACAAAATGAGTGTAAAGAAATATAAAGACGAAAATGAATATTGATACAGGTTCAACATAATGTGGTAAGAAGAAACAAATAGATGATAAGGAGACATACAGAGAAGAATAATAACATCATGCATCATCTATGTAGGTTCTTCAAAAAAATGATAATATATTAAGATTAAATACAGATGGTAATGAATTGATCATGATGTAGAGTAAAACCATGTTTATCATCAGTATATGAATATCATCCATATTTTTTTAATGTATCCGCATGTATAATTTACATATATACAATTTTCAATTTTAACTAATCACACTTCATAGTCTGAATGGTTGAGAAAATAATCATTTTGAAAACTAAGGTTTTCAGTGCTTAATTTTCATGTTTCTTTATTTTCCATGTAAGACATGAACACAAATGATAAGTAATATAATATTATTTATTCAATAAATTGTTACATTCTTCGTAAAAAAGGACCCCAATCTATGTATAAATTTATTTATTTATATAAATTTTTTTTGACAGAAAAATAATTATAAGTTTATGTTGAAAAATATATTTCAATGTTTGAGTATATCTGAGTAATACACAAATTTTGAAAATAAAATATCAATCCACCATAATATTATTTGACGGAAATAAGATTAAATCTGGGAAGCACTATTCTCATAAAATGATTTGATTATCCTAAGATTAAAAACTTCTGTAAGATAATGGGGTTATCATATCCTTCAATTATATAGTGTG
Organism: Viscum album; assembly: GCA_963277665.1. Taxonomy (NCBI): domain Eukaryota; kingdom Viridiplantae; phylum Streptophyta; class Magnoliopsida; order Santalales; family Viscaceae; genus Viscum; species Viscum album. The sequence goes on along the minus strand of CAUJRU010001978.1, from coordinate 73,352 downwards.
TATGATAATTCATTTAGAATGATAATTTTTGTATGAAAAATCAAGATCGACATAAGAGAAATTGATTTATTGATATTTCATCAAATTCTTCTCTCTAATATTGAATACATCCTGAAGGATAATTTATCTACTCTATAAGATAATTTACATACATCGTAAACTAGTCCTTGGAAATTAATATTCGATAAGATAAAATACTTCAGGACAAAATGATATTTATAAAATACACAATATAAATTTTTAGTGTAAAATATAAATTAGAAAGGAATTTCAGAAATTTATTATAAAATTTAATTCAAAACTAAAGGAATTAAGAATATAAAATATAAAATATGATCCAAAAACACCTAAGATTAAAAAATAAGTGAAAATGAAGATTTTGTGATAATAAAAATATATTTGATTTTATGAGATATGGTGGAACAAAAATGTCTATCAAAAAAATATTATAGAGAAAAATTGAAAATATAAATGAAATCATATAAAAAATTAAAAAAAAATAAAATAGATGACCTCAATCCATGTGAAAATAATTAATCAACGCATCACAATCCATATCAAATGATATGTTATAAAAATTTAGATATTCATATATCGAAAACATTCATATATATCAAAACACTAAACACCAAAAGTTAAAAATAGGAAATACCCTTAATATAGTCATGAGCCTTAGAATTTTCCTAATCTCTCATGCATTATCCTATTATAACAAATAAGTATAAACCATTGGTTAATATACATTATAATTTCGTATAAACAAGAATGTACACTCATGTTCTAAATATAATCCCAAGAAGGTTGTCTGTAAAACATACTAGGCCACTAAATATGATGTATATACGAAAATCCATTCTAATACAACAAAGTGCATGACTGAATAAGATATAAAAAGGGAAAATGTATACCTTGACATGTAAACTGAAGAAACATTTAGAGAAAGACACTCTTAAGTTCTCATTGAAGAGAGATGATCATCATGGGGTTTTAGTGTGGAGAATATGCTTCTTTTATGCTAGAAATGGCTACATTATAAACCATTTAAATTTTTTTAGGGAGATAAATAATGTTGAAGGATGTTTTTTAGTTCCCACTTACCCTTAAAGTGGATTTTCAATAAAATAAGAAATGGATTTTTGATAGTATACTACAAATAAAAATAAATATCTACAATTTTTATGATAATAACATTGAACTGAAAATGGAAACCATCCAAGAAAGAGATAGTGGAATGGTATTAGAATTTGACATTTCAGAAAAAAGATCCTAAAATATTTCCTATGTAAAATAAAAAGTAGATTATGATGTTTTTTGGTAGTGTAATTATGTTGGTTATGGAGCTATTATATGTATGACTTTCTTTCATAGTCATTTTTATTATTGGTATGGGAAAAGATACAATGTTATCATGTTATAAATCTGTTTATAAACATGGATACACATATATGAAGAAGGTTTATCCAGATAGTAATGAATTTTTTATTATGTAGTTTGATGATTTATAAAAACATAAACCAAAAAAAGAAAAACATTGAAAGTTCTTTAAAATTTCAAGTGAATATGAAATTTTCAAACAATAATAATCATGTGAATGAAGAGAAAACCATGTTTCCTCAAAAGAAAATTTTTTAGGATGTCATAAATTAGAATATTCATAGAAAATATAACACTTTTGAGCTAGAAAAAAAGTCATCCAGTGTTGAGAAAAATCCTCAGTCAGTGTTATAACAAAAAATTTGATAAATCCACCTAATTAATATAATTGTTGATATAAAAAACCCTTGATTGGAAATTTCACATGAAACACACTTCACATATATATTTTTTGAAGGAAAATAATTTTGAAAAATGGTTCCTTCATATAGTCTTGTAATTCCATTTAAAAAATCAACATGGAGAAAATACGAAAATACATTCTTGTTAATCACATCATTAAAAAAGTTTCCACTATTTTCCAATTAGTTAATCCCATATTTATAGGGAAAATTACATCTAGATAAAAGATTATAATTTAATAAAATGTGGTTACCCATTAAATTGTATGCGAATCCAAAAATAACAACACATTTATCCATAAACCAATTTCTATTCACATACATCATGTACATATTAAAATAGTTTGAATTAGATAACATTTTCATTAGAAAATTATAACACTCCATTCACATGACAACCACATCCACAAAGAATAAATTGTATAAATAATTATACACATAAAATATTCTTAATATTTTTATGAGCTCCAAATTATTTCACATAGAATATGATATTTGTTATGGAACTAGAAAAACACCATCTTTTGTTCACTTAAATCACAAAGAAATAATTTTCTCATGGTAACTTCTATGTGAACATATAATGATAAATGTCTATAAACACTAAAATGATAACTATTTTTATGTTTTTAGAAAAACTAAATAAATCATAAATCATATATAAATGCAACTATATGAAATGATACAAATTTAATCATCCAAACTCTAACTATACAATGAAGATATAAACCATACCAAAAAAATATTTCAGACTCACTATCAATGAATACCTGAATCATAAAAATGTTGAAGGGGATTTTCAACCAGAGGGGATCCTTGACCTATGTGGGATGCTCAACCAGAGGGGATGCTCATCATTTTCAACCTTGGGGGAATTCTCGTCGGGTTAGGGAATGTTAGACCTAGGGGGTTTTTTGTGAGGTTTGGGAAAGCTTGGCCTAGGTGGATTCACATTTGGTGAGGGAAAGATCGACCTAGGGGGGATGTGTGGCCTAAGATGGGATTCCAGAAAAGAGGATGATGAGGACGATGATGCATGAGTGATGGTGTGTGGGTAGAGGGGTGTGGTGAGAGTCGATCGGTGCTAGGGAGTCGGGATTGGAATATGGGAGCATGAGGGGGATGAGAGAAGTGGCGAGGGGGATTCAGGATTGGAGTGGTGGTGAGGAGGGGACGAATGGAGTCGTCCTATAGGGATTGTAGTTTTGGTGTGTGAGGGGGATGTTGGAATGGTTAAAGGATCATGAGGGTGACGATTTTTAGGGAGTTCTATCCCAATTGTTCTTATGAAATGTTTGTATTGAACATGTTTTTTCCCACATCTTTCCAAAACCGTGGGAAAACTGAACATATATTATCATATACCGATGGTCTCACAAAACCGATACTATAGGTTCATTATCCTATTGGTTTTTTCAAACTATTTTGAAAAAATTGTTGGTATAAGCGGTATTTCAACCAGTGGATTGTATTATTTATTTATATTCTTTTTATGTTAATTAATATACTCATTGACATATTTTAACATTGAAGAATACACATTTAATTTATCATAAGACTACATGTTATGTTAATATTCAGGAGAATATTGATAGGCATAATACGCCTCATTGAATTTTTCCATAAATAATGTTCCATCCTTTTATTTAAATACATAATCATTAGAGACATATCCTAAGGAAGTAATGGAATATTCTGAGGAACTCATTGAATCCTCTATAGATTTATTAGTTTTATTCATATAAACTTTTTTTATAATTACTTCTTCTCTTACATGTTTTTTTACCATTGAGGTAAGGATAGTTTGATGTTTTTAAGCTTCTTACACTCATAGAATCTGACTTCAATAGTATTAAATCCTAAATTTTTGTACTTGATGAAGTATTTTATAAACTACAACCTCTTGTGGGGTAATTTTAAATATTATTTGAAAATTGAGTTATCTAATCACTTGTCTATAAATTTCATGAGGTTCCTCCATCAGATAAAAATGAACATTATGTACCATTTCTATTCTCTTTCACTAAAGTAGATTCTTTCAAATATAAATTTTTCCATTTTATTAGCTTAGTGTCCCTAGCCTTGTCTTCTATCTCAACTTATTATATCATGATTTTGAAAATGAGATCATTTATTTTGAAATCTTCCAGAGTAGTAGACAACATAATGGAAACAAAAAATATACTCCCATTAGATTTATAAACATTGAGATCATTTATAGCACGACCAGGTTCAGGAATAGGTTCTTCTATTGAAGAAAAATTATTCATATTTTCTATCAACACCCCCATTCATATGATATATTCTCTCACCATAACTAATTTTTAATGTATCCAATTTTATTTTTATAAAAGATTCAAAAAAATTGTGAAACAATATTTAAATCATCTAGACCTTGTCCACATAAGATAACATTCATATATTTGGAGTTCCAATCATGTTAACCCTCTATAGTAGCATCCATTTTTTGGGACTCCTTAAGAAAAATTCCAAGGCATGAAATGAATCAAGTAAAACATTATACCAAGGTTATATATATATATATATTTTCAATCCTTCCATCATCAATAGTTTTCACCATCAATGTGGTATTCCCAAATAATATAAATTCTATATCTATTTGGATCCATTTTATTTTTTTAAAGATGACCGTAATGACTTGATCTCTGTAGATTTGATAAATTCCTAGTCAATTCCATTGATACCAATATTTGGACGGATAAATTATTAAAAATGGCTCAAGAGGGGGTGAATTAATTTTTTCAAATTTTTTAGACTTAAAAAACACCATCTTATTGCAAATGGTCTAAGTGATTCAAACCAAGATCTCACATTAAAATACATATCCATTTTCTTCTGAAACATAAACAAAATGAGTCTAATGAAATACATAGATGAAAATAAATATTGACTCATGTTCAACATAATGTTGTATGAAGAAACTAATAGATGATAAAGAGAAATACAAAGAAGATGAATAACATCAAAGAAATTCTATATAGGTTTTTTTATAAATGATAATTTATTAATCATTGAAATTGATATGGTTGAGAATTGATCAAGATGTAGAGTAAAACCAAATATATCCTATGTATATGTATGTATTCTAAAATTTTGGTATTTATCCACATGAAGTATTTTAAAATATACATTTTTTATTTTAACAAATCACACAAGATATTATGAATGGTTGGGAAAACAATCATTTTGATAACTAATGTGATAAGTGCTTAATTATCTGGTGTCTATATTCTACAAATATTACATGGACATAAATGATATGATATAGAATATTACATCCTTAATGAATTTTAGTTTTCTTCAGAAAAAAATGATCACTACCCAAATATAAATTTATTTATTTATGTAAATTCTTTTCTGATAGATCAAAAAGTATATGTTAATTTATAAATATAGTCTAAATTTTGATTATATCTGAATGATACACTAATTTTGAAAATAAAATATCTATCCTCCATAATTTTATTTGATCAAAAGAAGATAAAATCGAGGAATAACTATTCTCCTAATATAATTTTAGTATCATAATATCAATAAAATACTTTTAATAATGTAAATATCATATCCTTTAATTATATAGACCATAAGATAATTACGTTACAAATATCCTTGTTATGAAAAATCATGATCCACATAAGGGAAAAGAGGTTTTCGATCTTTCATCTAATTTTCCACTCTATGCCTGAATCCATCCAAATGGATAATTTATCTACTCCATACGATACTTTACTTACATCAAAAGCTATTCCTTTGAAATTTATATTCAATAAGATTAAACACATCACACAAAATGATATTTATACTATCTGTAATTTAATTCATTATTGTATAATATGAATCATAAAAGAATATTAGAAATTTCATAGGAAATTTTATTCATATAAACTCAAGGAATTCAAAAACAGTTAAGAATATAAAATATGATACAAAAAAACCAATGATTAAAACATAAGTGAAAATGAGGATCTAGTGATAATAAAACTATATTTCAATTTATGAGATATGCTGGAACAAAAATATACATCAAACACATATAATAGAAAAAAATGGAAATAATAAATGAAATCATATAATCCATTAAAAAAATAACTAAATGAGAAGACCTCAAGCCATGTGATAATAAATAATCAATGAACCACACTCCGATTCAAATGATGTGGTATAAAAATATAGATATTCATATATCAACAACATTCAAATATATCAAAAACCTAAAAACCAAAACATGCAACTAGGAATGAACTTGAAAATGATCATGATTCTTAACATGGTCCTAAACTCCCAGGTTTTATCCTATTATCACATACCTCCATCAACCATAGGATAATTTACCCTATCTTGTTGTACAAACATGAAAGTATAATGGGGTTCCAAATGGAATCCCATGAAGGGTGTCAATACAACTTACTAGGCCACTGACGATGATGTATATAAACAAATATATTCTAAGAAAATAAAGTTAATGCTAATGTGAATAATAAATAATGGAATAATACAAATAAATAAACAGTTTTCAATTCATGGTTTTTAATATGAATCCTTAGATAGATAATAAATTCTCAATTCAATGATGGATGTCATCATCCACCATATGATATGAAGAATAAATTTCGAACCAAAGGGGGTGTTCCGCACAGAATTCCATATAATCATGCAATATAATGTATCATAAGTGATTCAAACAATATTTTATAAGTAAATAGTTGTCATCATAGAACAAATGGTTACCACCCATGGAATTTAAATAAATTCACCATCATCATAAATCCCAATGGGTAATCGTCAAATGGAATTATAAAGCAAGTAGGAATCATCACCAAAACCAAATATATTCATCTTTTCTATTCCACATAATAAAACAACTTTTTCAACTCCAATGAGGATGATCCAAAGAAATACATGTAATTAGGAATCATTATCGAACAAATGGGAGGTCACCCTTGTAATTATAGGGGTATTAAGCATCATCACCAAATCTAAGGTGTTTCACCATTGGAATTCCAAACATTTATTATCATTTAAGCCAGCTAACTATTCATCAATATTATTTTAATTTAAATACCCTAAATTTCGCAACCAGCCCCACCTATAGGGTCACCCCATTAATTTATCATTTAATTATAATGAAAATACCCAAGTAAAAATCCATATATGAATTCAATTTAAATTTAATTAATTTTTAAAACACCAAGCCTTGTATAATAATCATAGGATATTAATCAAATCGTACATCCTAGTCATACCCATTCACTCACCAATGGTCATAGTATAATGTCACAAAATCTCTAGTATTTGAAATTTAAATTTAAAAAATTGAAATACCAATTAAAATAAACTAGATGTTGTTGTTAAGGTCTAGATCACATGATTATGGTCCCATTTTAAGTCTAAAGATCCTCAAGGGTCTCTTCATTATATTAATTAAATTATTCCCAAATCAACTCGATGGTTGCGCACACCCTAATTGATTCTACAATCATAATATAGTCACCTAAAATATATTATTATCCTAATGACTATTTCAATTTCAAAAATTAGGGCCACATTATTTAATTATAAATATTTCGTTGAATGTGTATTTATGTCGATGTGATCGCGTAATGAACATGTCAATAAAATGATGGATACAATTGGGATAGCCTATAAACCACCAAATTTATGTCACAGAAATATACCCATATAATACCAGCCTTTGACTCAAACTAAGCTATTACAAAATAGAAAACGAAATGAATATACATGAAATAGTGAAAATTCACATAAACATTGTGAAACCACATGATAATATAAGAAACAAAAAAAGAATTTTCACTAATAAACATACAATTAGCTTTCCAATGTAATGAATGTATCATGATTCCACTACTAAATGATGGATACACCTCCATGTAAGGGGATCAGATCATGGGGGCATGTTGTACAGCCAATGGCGAACCCCCTTTTGTTTTATAAAATCACCAAATAATTTAAAAATCGATATTGGAAGGTTAATGTGATTTAATGTTATTCAAAAGAAGTATGAGTTGAGGTATGTGGTCCAATCGTAAGACACTGAAAAGTCATAGTATAACATATATCTTCACATAATGAATGTGAATGTCCCACAATTTTAATACTAAATTCCTATTAATTAATACTAAAACTTATCATGAGAAATTATCATGCACTTAGACCATAAATATGTAGTAAAAAAATGAACCATTTAAATTATAAAATATATGTACCTAATAAAGGACATGGGTTTTAAAAATCACTCACATTAAATATTTTGTTTCATGTGATTCTCTTATAATCAAAATCAGGCCTTGTGGTAAACCAAGTTCATGACACCAAGAATATATACCAAAATAATATCCACTAGTCTTTACCTTCTAAAACTAATGATTAAACAACACACATGATAGAAAATATCATATCTTGGGGATCCTTTTCACTATGTTCAAACATGACCAATGGAAATTCTATAAAGTACCCAATATCCTCAAATCCAACATCTCAATAACATCTCCGTATGTTGGGTCCTACTTCTACCCATGAGCACAACACCAACTAAATTTTTATTTTTGAGCACTGATGCTAGAAAATATCACTTTGATGGTCCTCAATAAATCTGTCACCCCCTAAATCATGTCATAAAACATTGTTTCACCCCCTGAATTGAGAAATGAAATTCGTCAGCTCCCTAAAACAAGTAATAAAAATAATTTTCACCCTTAATCTAACAATGAATTGGGGTTCACAGAAATATTCATGTCGTGTACTACTCTAGGTTGTCATCAACCATTTCAGGATCAACTAAGAAATCTATGAGGTCTCTTAAATGGTACAGAGCCTAATCAACACTGATTCACTATCCAATAACTATCATAGAGGGACACAATACCAAAACCATGTATTTTACAAAATAACCATGAAATATTAGGACACATACAATCAACATTTATTGTAGAATCTGATTCATTTTATCAGCCAATTGCAGTCACTGAACCCAATTCAAAAAATAAAATTATACACCTCCCTCTGGATAAGTTCAATATAAAACAGCACCCATACAAACTCGTTTGTTCAAAACATCATTGACTCACTCACGATATATTCAATTAGTTAACATTACTACAATATGATTCCCAACATATATTTCCATTCATGTATTCTAAAAAACCAACACCATAACTAATGTGTTAGTGTTAATGGTCTATATTAGTCCATTCATCAATTGTTCCCCTTATTAGAACCCACATTCTCATTCCTAAGACTATAATAACACATGGCCTCACCTCATCATTTAAATCAACATGTTACCCCTACGAACCAAAATTCAATGATGAACCAACATGCAAAACATCCATGTTCATGATATTCACCCCCAATCATACAACTTGACCATTATCTCTTTCCTATTTGTTTTATCACAATAGATCTTGTCAAGTCCACCAAACTCCAAATCACCTATACCTAGGTATGATTTAATTTTCAACATCCATCATGGTCATGTAAATATAATAGACTTAATAAACCATAGCTTCCCCTTGTTTGGGTTTATTTAGACATGACTCATAATGCTTCAAAAAATATTCTCAATATGAGTTTCACATGCTCACCTAGACAATGTTGGATCCATACCTAATGACATCCATATTATTGTTCTATGAGATTAATCATTCCCCATATCTTCCACCATCCAAAACCCAACATCCCTAAGCCTTTCTAACATCACTGGAATGTCTTCTTAACTCTATAAATTCTTCATACATTATTAACACATAAGTTCCCCAATATGATCAAGTGGATAGTTCCTATTCCCATTCAAATAAGGATTATCATTCCTTTTTACACAATTTCATTATGATCATATACTAATACCCAAAAAAACCTATGAACCCAATCATCATGTTCAAGAAAATATATCAAGTCGTAGGTCCCACCAAAATATATTAGTACTTCTTATGGCATAACCCCAGCATGACTTTTTGGACTGATGACATAAGTCAAAAAACATTCCACAAGACCATTGGGGACATTAAAATAATCCAATTGAAATTTTCATCTAATATTATAGAATTACTTTAGGTTCTACATAACTTAGTAAAATCATGATTTTCTTCATAGAGATTTCTCATAACCCACCCAATGATATTTCCTATATACAATCCAAACCAATCACATTTTGTAATGAAAAAATATTACCAATATAATTTTATTAATAGGTTGTACCAATATTATCTACCTTGAGAGATATATAAAAACCCAATCATTTCCAAAAAGGTAAAGGATTATCTCAATCATCCTTTCATAATAGCACTGTCTCAGAGGCGAATGCTGGGGTCGTGGGGAAGAAACATGCCCTACCAAACTGTTGATTAGAGATGGTTAGGTTATACTTAATCAATCATATAGGGTGCACTGTTTTCCACCTCGAAATGCCCAACGGTTCAATATCAAGTAATACATGGACCTGCATTCCAAAGGCAGACGTTTTCTAGGTAGTTTGACCAGCAATACTTAAGAAATCACATTGGTCAAGAGGATGGGATGTCGGGCTCATCACACCTTTTTTGGGGGAATTATTTCCTGTTTCAGGATTCTCTTATAGATTTAAGACGTTTTCATATGATTGCAAATCTTTGGTTTATGCCCAAGTATAGTATCTATAGATTTCTCCTGATTGGCAACGGTCAGCTGGACACAGGGGTTCAGAATCATTTTTGCCCGAGGTTTACCATCCCTCATTGGATTAATGACCCCGAGGGGTCTGGACTCATTGAGGAAGCACTAGGGTTGGTGTGATGAACCGATGTGAAGATAGTCAGATTGGTATGTTGTTGGGCATGAATCAGGGAGGCTTCCTATATAACTTGCCTAGGAGACAGGGATCAAAGTCTGCGTAGTTCGAATTGGGGTGCCGGAGAACCAATTTGAAGGTGTACCTAGGGGTCTGATGGTGATCGGTCTTGAACCTCTTGGATGCATCCTATTTATCCCTGTGGTGGGGAATCAATGTCCTCGTAGTTCACATGAGGGGGGCTTACACTCTGAGGAAGTCTATAAGAGAATTTCATGGTTGATGCTTACTCTAAGCCCACGTGAGTCACGCATGGTGTGAGAAACAAGAGACAGCAAGGACCAGATGATCACATCATGAATGGTTAGTCTATGGGAAGTGGAGTGGGGTTTATGCATAGACCAACTCAAAAAGTCGGGACTTACTCCGAGATGGACGCCCAGGGTGACAAAGCCCGGCGATAGAGGGAAGGAGGTGCTTCTTTGCCCGTCACATCTCTTTTTCCCGAGGGAAGTACGGAAGTTCATGGGGAATTCCTTATGATGGTTATTTTACTACCCCTGAAGAAGGGAAAATTTCCCCAGCCCCAACAAGTGGAGGGGAAGAAAGGGGACTCCCAAGCTCAGACTCCACATGACCGTGGGAATGTGAACCCATGAATGGTTCAAAAATCCACACAAGGGTCAGGGAATCCCCTTTGCCCCTACTTACCGTGGGTATGTGAAATAAAAATAGTGCATTGATGCACCTATGGGTTACACCACATGGATATGGTGGCTCTGGTGGAGGCTTTGGATTGGGGCCATTGAATAGGCCAATGAGGGAGTCATGGAGGATCAAGACGGATTGGAAGGATATTATCTGGTTTAGGGAAGGAGAACTCTAAAGGATTTGGCTGTCCACACAGGGGTATGGGTGGTGGCACCCATCATGTAGGGAAGTGTTACGTGGTTGGAGAATCCATCTGCAAACCAGGGTCATCCCTGGACTGGTGGGAATCCAGTGAACATGGGTGGTTCACAGACTGGAAAGCATCCCGCGAACCAGTGTGGTCCGCAGAATGGTGAGCATCCTGCAAACCAAGGTGTTCGCGGCATCGGGTTCAATCTGCATACAATGGTGGTTGGTGGAGAGTTCCATCTGAGCAGAGGCGGCCAAGGGCAGCGCCGGTCGGGGGTTCATCAGTTGGGGCTTCGCCCGTATAAGAGGGTGATACGCGATGCGACAGATCGGAAAAGAGTCATAACTCCCTGGTCCCCGGGGAGTGCATCCACGGAGGGGCCATGGTTCGTGGTCTTAGTTTATTTGTTATTTTAAGATTGGGTTCACCAATTTGTTATGCGTTTTTAGTTCGTTATTATTTCACTTCATTCTTCATACCTGTTCTGGTTCACAAACTAGAACATCACTTTTTGCAAAATCCTAAACTCCTTCCTTTGAAATCCTTCCACCCAAATCTGATTGATTTCCTTTGAATCCCATATTCTCTTCCCCTTGGTCTCCTTTTATAGAGCGGGGAAAAGGATGTATCTATGGTCATGAGGCACCTTTTGTGGAGGCCCGTGGCCGAATACCAGATTCATGGATGACTCTGTGAATCTGCAACTCACGGGGGGCATTGAACGCATCTCCCCCCAGCGAACCAAACGAGCCCGGGGAGTTCTTCGCGGCCGCAGAGGGTTCCGCCACAATTCGGCAAATGAAAGAGGATTTGGACTAGACTGGTTTAGGTGGTCCACGGTTGGGGGCGGTTCGTGATGGTGGATAGGTCCAGCTCTCGTCCTGCTTCGCGAACACAGAGGATCTCCGCCTCCATTCCGTGAATGAAAATATTCCGCGGAGGGGGTGCTTCGCGGAACCGGCCGCGTGGCGTCATCATATTGACCGGTCTGCGTACAGTTTTGGATTTGTGAATCCTCTGAGTTTTCTCTATTCTCTCCCAATTATTTGGGGGGAATTTGGTAGAATCTCCATTGCATATTTTTCAGTACCCTACAAATGCCCTCCTTTGGAATGGGGTCCAATCAGAACGAAGAGGAGGCCATTCTGATGAAGAGTGGTCCTGAAACATGGATGGTTTGTGGAATAGGGGTGGACCCAATTGGGGACCACACCTATAAATACGGGGCCCTTATTTTGTTCTTTACATGATTCTTCGCGAAATCAGAGTTTTATAACTTTTTTTTCTCCGCGTGCACATTTCTTCGCGAAACGCCTCGTCCGCGAAGCAACTACCACTTTATGCGAACCAATACATCCTTTGCGGTCGTCTTCAGCTGCGGACCAATTTCCCTACCATGAACCAATACTTTAAATTAATTTAAAAGTATGTCACGACAGTCCATGGAGGAATTTTCTTCACAGTTTCGATGCTTCGTGGACTAAAATATTTCTTCATTTGAAAACATCCTAGGCTTCCCGAATCCTAATTATTTAAATCTGGGATTAGGACTTTGCAGAGAAACCTGGTTCGCGGTTCTCTAGCCAATGCTTCGAGGGCCATAATACTGCGAACCCTTTCTGCGTAGGGTCGGTTCGCTGGATGCCATCATCGCGAACCACATTTTGAGGCATGTTTGCGGACATTATCACGAAGGCCTCTCATCCCATTTTCCATCCAGCTAGTATTTTTTTCCAGTTTTTTTTTACTCCAAAATAACCGGCTTCCTTTTTCATAATGTAGGGAGAAATATGGTTCCTCCTCGCCGTGCACCTAGGTCTACCGTAAAGCCTCTCCCAATTTGTAATCAACGCCTGAATGATGTGGTTGTCTCTATTAAGGATGGAATCTTCCACTCCCCATTGTGCACCTTCCTTGACGATCTTCTCACCGAGTCACAGATGGATTACCCCTTTTCCAATAGCCTTCCAGCCTATGGGTTCGGTTCACTGTCTGATACGTCGCTTTCGGTGCCATCCCGTGACAACAATCCTAGAGCATGGATATTTACTTCCAATATCCCTCGATTTGTGATCTCCTCTAGAGGGTGGCCTTCCTTAAGGGACACAACTGCCAGATCTATGTTGAATCACCTTCCTTTGTCCTCGACCGGAGAAAAACATCAGAAAGAAGGGGCAATTCACTATTACTGGCGCATTTCCCATAATGCCATGGTAATCAACGATCCTGGCTAGTCAGCGAACCTAGACCTCCATCCCAAAGGGGAATTTATGTAATTGGAGTGGGGGTGGCCCTTCTGGGTTCTCCAAAGCAGTGCAGTGTTTGAGGCAATGTTGCGAGTCATAGGATTATATGAAGCTACCTGGTAGTCCCAAACCAATACCCATCAGCCTCAAGCCCTCTCTAGGAAACTTATGAGCCGTTGGAGTCCGGACACCAACATGTTTCACCTGGTCCACGGTGAGGTGGGTATTAGTCTCTGTGACGTCTTTTAGATCTCAGGGGTCCCCATCATTGGGGTTATGTATGAGGAATTCCTGCCTCCTTCTTCTGTGTGGGACAACGAAGAGAGGAATCCCCCTGTTAAGGCAGCGTATTGACCAGGCCCAGAAGATTTCGAAGGATAAGTCTCTGAATGATCTTGTCCCATATCGTGAATGGGACAAAGATTTTTCTAGAAAGACCATGTCCGTAATGCTCCCACACAGGCCCACGACCTGCCCTATGATGGAGTCCCGAAAACAGAGGGGAAACTATTGGCTGATCCTGGAAGAAGGCCAGTTCAACGACTGGGGCTGAGAGCTTGTTCCGAATGTTGATCGGATTCTCCATCTGGAGGCATTACTATCCATGTTCCTGAGTGGCTGGATATTGATCGTATGAGATACTGGTGGAGTGTGGGTCTCTAATTTTGTCATGGAAGCCTATCTGGCTACCAGAAATGTCATCAACTTGGTTGTCCCAGTATTGGCCAGGATTTATCGGTTGCTAAGCAATACTACCGATGGAATTCGGCCATACCGGGTAGCTGGACCTTTCCAAATTCTATAGGGATGTTTGGGATAGTATTTCAAGAACTGCAACACTTTCATTATCCCTCATCAAATTATGGTAACCACATTCCAGCCATACTTGCAACTGACCAGCAGGGTCAGGCCCGAAGAGTGGGCGACCTAAGAGAAGGATGGCCAATAGACAGTTCTGAATAAACATCTTTTGTCGAGCCGAATCTCAAATTATGATTATTTCAACTTACATCCATATCCCTTCCTATCTGGTGAAATTAGAAACACCATATCAGATGAGTTTAGCAAGTAGGGCTACCACTTTTTTCTCCGAGAGGGAATTCAGGTGGCGTGTATCGGTGGGGAACGGATTTGTGAGTGTACGCGCCTTGCTGATTCGGATTCCAATTTGGCTGCATCAAGGAACCGGGTCCTCCATCACACAATGGCGCCCATGAGAGCTGTCATTTAATGGTGCCTAGGAATCTATGGTTAATGTTTACCAGGGAATATATTGGTTGCGAGCATATGACTCCAGCACTAGCAGAGTCCACACCCTTTTTTTACAAGAGTTACGCCGACTCCTGGGTGAAATCATACCCGAATGGACAGCTAGGGATGTGGGTGCCTACCGTCTCAAGTCCTAATCCATCGAAGGGCATGAGGAAGCAAAAGGGGGATTTTGCTTCAACTAGGCCGGGCAGGTTTCATTGCCACCCTAACGGTCTCGTGCTTCCATGGAAGGTTTTAATGGACAGAGGTGTATCCTCTCTTGCCCTCGAAGCCGCCTAGAGAAGGTTGGTTATCCCTGTTGATGCTGCCTTCCTGACCGTCTGGGGCTAATGGGATGAATTTAAAGGCTGGTAATCCTTTCGCAACCAGTACCCCCCATTCTCTGTGGCATTATCTTCAGGAATCGAAGGAGGCTTTTGATGGGCTGGGTTACATATCTACTCCCATTGATATTCTTTATGATGCGGACCTAGAGAGGGTCGATCTGTATATCCGGGTCCTCGAGGCCTACATCAACGCTCGCCAAGGCTATGCAGTGTGGACTCATCGAGTCCAGGCCATGGTGAAGTCAGTGACTGATGACGAGAAGGAAGAGAGAGATCACTCCTCATGGGGCAGCGATCTCGGTGGTTCCCCCACTACGGCTGAGGTAAGGGAATTTCCACCTTTTCTTGTGAAGTCCCACCCACAGGTAGCTCCATAGAGCTCCAGGGTGGCAGCGAGATCTAGAAAATATACATGACCATTGACGCCCCCAACAACGCCTACCGCTGCCAGACCCTCCCAGGTTGATCTCTCCAAGCTAGTTGTTCCCATTACGACCCCATTCCTGGACGCATTGAGGATTTGGGATGACCTGAGGGCCAGTGGCTTATATGTAGAGGTCTGGGCATTAGTCCATATGGGCCCTCTCAAACTTTCAGGCATTTGGACTATCTTCACTCCGCCTCACCTGTTGTTGGAAGAGGATTTGGTTGAATTAGTCACCTCATTGAAGGAGATGGATGCATACATGCATTCACCCCGAAATCGGCTCTATGGGTCCACCCGGGTGTCCATGATTATTAGACATCCCGAATCGTCCGACCCTGAATAAGAGGTTGCCCTGCTCATCCATTCTAGATTTCCTCCTCCTCTACTGTGAAGGTTGTAATGTTTATTCCCTTTGTGCAGGGTGCTGAGCAATACCATGTGGTAATTACCTCCCTGGAGTATACTCCGCGTGGTACCTCAGTAGGCGAACATGCGATTTAGCCCATGTGGGTCATCGGGGAGGGGTCTCCTAGCGCAGCTGAGCTCATGGAAGAGACCATTATGATCACGGCAGGAGTCTTTCCTCCTCCCGCTCCTCCCAGAGTTCTGAGAATGGAAATATCCCCCAGGAAGATCTAGAGACGTCAGCAAGCGTCTCGTTTATCAGAACGACTCAGACAAGTGGCCTCGGGTAATTTTGAATTCTAGGTTCCTCATTTTCCATCACAGATATTCTAATTTTGCTAGTTATTAACTATTTCAACACATGGTGTAGGGCCACTCAGGGATCTGTATATGGATATCCATGTGGTCGTACCTTATGCCCCCCTTATAACATGAGAGATCACCTGTAGCCACTCCTGAGTGTGATGAAATGGTGGGCCCTGCTGGAGGGGCCAGTTAGATGTCTGATTTACTCCTGACTTCTTCAGCCGGAGATATGTCAGAGGGGCAACAACAGGAATTCGAGAATCCTGCTAATCAGGCAGACCCTACAATTTCGGGGGAGAATGGGACACCCATAATCGCTGAGGGGTCTCTAGATCCAATGGGACCAGCCACTTTAGACGCAATGGATCCCGTGGCGATGGAGGAAGAACCTGCCACCAGAACAGTCATCAGAATCCCCGAGTGGACATTCATTTTATTTACCAGGGGAGTGATTTCACTGGGCTTGATCTCTATAGCTGACAATTTGGGGACATCTTTGGGAGTTTCTATCCTTGTGCATGGCATTAGGTCCTGGACACCTCTGGTGTTTCCCAGGACTCCCTTGCCTCTTGAATATGCAGCGTCTTCCTTGGGTGGTTGCGGCAGTGCAGAGCTTGAGGATACCGCCTCCTTGATGATTAGGAGAAAGATTATCAAACTCTTGCCACAGAATCCTTTATTTTCCCTTTTCTGATTAGTGATACTCCTCTACATTATCGGCTCTTGGGCTCTAGGACCATGACCTTTGGAATTGACGATTGTGATGTCAGATCTGATCGTGCTAGTGACCACAATGGTCAGGGGTGAAGTTTCTGTGGCACCAGAGTTTGTGGATGAAGCAACATCAGGTCTCTCCAAGGTGACATTCATCCCTAAATATGTATCTTCTTCCCAAAGAAACTCTAAGCCTGATCAACAATTCCTTTCCAGTCTTCTACCTGCTCCCCAAAGGTCTTAGGAGAGAATTTGAAAGCTAATTTCTTAAATGCCCTTGGATGAGATGCCGATCAAATTACTGATGTTGCACAATTTTTTTATGTTGTTGGGATTTGATGGCTTCGAACACCATGGTATTTATGAAATTTTCAAATATGTGGCCGCTGATTGGGAATGACTGGGTGGTTTCGAATCTCACCTTTTCGCTGATCAATCTAAATCCCTCCTTTTCGCAACCCGATAGCTTTGCCTAACAGAGGCTGGTGACATGCTGGGGTAGTTGCGAGGCTCCAGGGAGAATTCAATGAGCATCGTTCTTTCCTGGAGGTGCTGAGGAATGAGATACAGCAACTGCAATAGGGAGAGGCTAACATCTCCGCCATAATTGAAGAAGGGGAGCGACTAATGGAGGAGGCGTTGGGGGCGAGCCCAAAGGCGGCCCAGGAGGTGGAAGCGTTGTGGGATGGTGCGGAAGCTGATACATCCTTACTGTGGAATCTCTATCAAGAAATCGAGGATTCTCATCAGCACCTAATACAACTTTTTGAATCTGCCAAAGACCTCATATAATGAACTTTCATGCAAGAAGAGGCTCCGGATTGTGGATTCCCTTTTTACCAATCTTGTTATGGAATAACAAAATTTTTTCCATAATTCTCTTGTTATCCTCTCTTGTGTAAGTAATTATTTGGAATGATTACTGTATATGTTAAATCACCTAACATGGAATAACTAGAGTTTGGGCCAATAAGAAAAAGCAAATGAGCTCTATCTTCTTCTTGGATCATGGGATCCAGCGAGCGTAGTTTGACTATTGCTTGGGTTATGTAGAAAAGTCCCATAAATGTTTTTTATTTTATTTTAATGCCCTAATTTTGACTGGGCCCATTTGATGTGGACCCAGCAGGTATGTCCTAACTTTTTCATAGGTCTCCCTTTTTGGGTTTTCAGTCTAACAGGGTTTGTGCCTCTTTTTTTTGAGCAATTTAAAGTCCTTCCACCAAGACTATCATTACTGATGTTTTAGGTCAAACATCTTTGACCCAATATAGTGAGTCAAGGGCCCCAATATGGTTTGGTTGATTAAACGATGTCTTGATGTCTTTTAGGCGCATGTGGAGGGAGTGTGTTTAGATTTGAATGACATGCAGGGCATGTCTCAAGGAATGTGGGTCATACCAGTGTGCAAAGGTGGGAAGAGAAATGCCTAATGAAATCTTGCCTTCGGTAGATGGGCCATGAGAGATCAATATGCATAGTCGCTGAGGGCATGGTATGCATAGTCATGAAAAGGTGTCCCTAAGTCAATGACTCTCCATTTATGATGGCCATAGGACATCATGAAAGTCCGGCTTATGGAAACCACCATGGGTGGCTTGGAGAATAATGAAAACCACCAAGGGTGGCTTGGAAAGGGTATGTGATGTCTGAATGGTTTTGAGAACATATGTATCAATCATGAGTGTGGAAGAAAAGTTCCTGTCTTACTCATTTACATAGAGAAAAGGATGGTCGAAACTTGGCGTAGTTTAAAGTCATGCAATTGTGACATCATATGGAATGGAGCATCTTCTCCTAGTTCTTGGTAATATCACCAGAGACGTTCCACCATATTCGGGTAGTGTTGTGGAAGAAGCTGGTAAATTGTATCTCATAGGGTTTCTGAATCCCAAGATGAACATGGAGGCTCAGGGGCCAAGAGGCGTCTGTAGAGAAGCATTGCCTAAGGAAATCCTGTCTTTGGTAGACAGTCCTGGGGTGATCAATATGCAGAGTTGTTGGGGGCATGGTTTGCATAGTCATGCAAAGGTGTCCTTGGGTCAATGATGGTATTCTCTCGGTAGGTGAGTAACTTTAGGGAATTTGACATTCAAGACCACCAGGTGTGGCTTATGAGAGTTCATATTTTTTTGAGTACATAGTACGGTTTATGAGGAGAGGGTTCCTGGATACGGTAGAAAAATATAGGCTAAATTTCCTGAGAATGGGTAAAGTTGTTCCTTCCCTCGGTGGTGTGAGATGGTGATTTGTGCAGGTCTGAGAGGTGCACTGAGGGAGAGAGAAAAGCCTCCATTTCTTACTGAACCCATCAAAGGTCTAGCCGTGCAGTGTATCGTCATGTGGTAAGGTTGTGTAGCATTTTTAAACTTGTTAAAATGCTTGTAGTTGGAGTCATTTCCCTGAATGTTTAATTATTGATCTTTGAAGCTTTATGAAAAGCTGCCAAGATGTTCCGTGCAGTTTCACTTCATACGGTAAGGACGTAGTTGCAAAGGTCGCTCTTCATCAGGATGTAACTAGTCTTGAAAATCTCAGAATGCCCAGATGTGGAGAGGGGTTAATTGGTGTCAATAGTGGTTCTAGGGATTATTGGATAAGGAGAAATGATACGGGCTCTGAGGCTGGTGAGAGTACGGACCTAGGAAGAGTGTCACTTGTGGAAATATTGCCTTCGGTAGACGAGCCATGGGCTATCAATATACAGGGCTGCTGAGGGCATGGTATGAATAGTCATGAAAAGGTTTCCATGGCTCGATAACATTCCACTTTCGATGGCCGTGAATGGTTATGCAGATCCGCAATTTTCTGGGCCACGAAGTCTGTCATTTGGTAAGAAAATTTCTGGACATGTGGTGCATACTCGGCCCTAGTTGCTGTTAAGCTTAGAGAGCTCCCTGCACCGATTTAGTTTGTGCGCGGGGGTGTACCTTTACACCATGAAGTATAATGTTGTGCAGTAAGGACGAAGTACTCCTAGTTTAATGGTCATAAGGATCGGACCACTGGGTGAATATTGCTATAATAACTTGATGGATAACATAGTTACCATGCTCTGATATTCTCTGAATAGGGTGGGGGATGAAGGTTGTAAACTGGAACTTTGAGGTTTCCTGGATTAGGAGATGTGGTGTGGGGGCTCTACGACCGGTAAGCGTATGGATCTATGAAGAGTAACGCCCAAGGAAATCTTACCTTTGGTTGATGGGCTAGGGGCTATCAATATGTAGATCCGCTGAGGTCATGGTATGCATAGTCACGCAAAGGAGCCCCCAGGTTGATAACTTTCCACTTCTTATAGGCATGAATGATTATGAAAATCCGAGATTTCTCACAGTACAGAGTTCAGCATGTTGGGATAATGGTGTCTGAGTATACAAGAAACATCTTCACTACAATTGTCCAATGAGTCAAAGCATCCTAGCCCTGGATTGATGTTCGTAGATGCAGGTCTTCATGTAAACCACAGGCGGATACATAGGATAACCAGGTAGGGACACCTTGGCGATGTTTGTATGTGAAAAGGGGACAAACATGTAAACCACTACGCCATAAATTTCTGGATCGAGAGGTATGGTATGGGGTCTCTAAGGCTGGTAAGAATATGGAGCTAGGAAGAGTGTCGCTAGTGGAAATATTACCTTTGGTAGATCGGCCAGGGGATATCAATATGAAGAGCCGCTGAGGGAATGGTATGCATAGTCACAGAATGGAGTCCACGGGTCGATGAAATTCCACTTCCGATGTCCATGAATGGTTATGAAGATCCATAATTATCCGGGATGTGGAGTCTAATGTATGGGGAATATATATCCAAATGTACAAAGGAGTATTTCCACCTCGTTTATCCATACATCTTAGGTGGTTTGTGACAAAATCCGTGCAGTTTAACATCGTGCGGTGAGGACGCGGTCTGTGCAGTTTAACGTCGTGAAGTGAGGATGAAAAATACACCTCATGCAGGTCTGGTCCTTACACAGGGGAAATGGGCATTTTTAACATTCATTATCCAGTAAGTTTAATGTCTTGTGGACAGGATGTTAAAATACACCTCGTGCTGGTTTATCCCACACACTGGTGGGAAAGGGAGAATTTTTAAATCTTTCTATCCGTGCAACTTAACGTCATTTGGTAAGGATGAGGAGTAAACCTGGTGCTGGTCTGGTCTATATATTAGGGAAAGAGGGCATTCATAACCATTATTCTGGGGTGGCTAGGCCAGGATGGGGAACCCAGGTGTCACTATGTATCCTGCAAGGACAAGAATCAAGCCGCATGATGTTCTCTAAAAGAAGTACATCCCATGTAGTGTTGGTCCATACACGGGGGAAGGGTACATTGTTAACTTTTATTTTATTTCATTTGGGAGTGGCTGGGCCAAGACGGGATCCCGTCGTCGCTACGTATCCTACAAAGGTTGGAGTCAAGCCGTACATAGTTCTCTGCAAAATACACCCCCATGCAGGTATGGTCCATACACGGGGGAAGAAGGCATTTTTTAATTTGAGGGGTGGTTGTGCTAGGATGAGGAACCTTGGCATCTCTACATATCCTGCAAAGGCAGGAATCAATCAACAAATAGTTCTCTGAAATCCATGCAGTTTAATGTCATGCAGTGAGGACGAAACATACACCCCATGCAGGTCTGCTCCGTACACGGGGGGAGGGAGCATTTTTATCTTTCCTTTTTTCAGGGGTGGCTGGTCCAGGATGGGGGGTCCTGGAATCACTACATATCCTGTAATGGAAGGAATCAAGCTGTATGTAGTTCTCTGATAGACAACACACCCCTTGTAGTTCTGGTTCATACACGGGGAGATAGGTCATTTTTAAAACATATTGTATGTGAAGTTTTACATTGTGCGGTGAGGAAGAAATACTATTAGTTTGATGTCATAGAGTTAAGATTTTCGAGCCCTTGGCAGTTTATTGTCCTGTAGCTTGGACGATCACTAATTTTAGTTATGCTTATGTGGACGTAATACTCATTGTTTAGGGTCCTAGAGTTTGGAAAATTGGGTGCGTGGTAGTTTAACGTCATGCAGCTTGGACGATCCCTTATCCGTGCGGTTTATCGTCGTGCGATAAGGATGATTGATACTTTTGGTTTCTATGCGAAATACTTCTTCAGAAATCTCGCATTTGTAGGAACAGTGGGGAATTGACCGTCCATGGAGATTAGGGAATATGATATGTTTTAGAAGAACTTATGTATAAGATATGGCCCCACCCATTTGGGATCCAGATATGGAGGTTTCCTTCCAGGTATCATTGGGGTCCAGAGGACCAACACCAATTCTCTTTCCAAGAAAGACCGAAAAAAGACCTTTTTATTGAAGGCTCATGCAATCTGGTTCTAGTATACTTCTGGATGGTGCGAAATGTGCAGCCTCTTCTTGTCTAGCTATTACAATTCACCTAGCCGATTTTCTAATTGCTCATAGTTGGATAACTGATCACAAATGGCAACGTGGAGTGAGGTTAATTAGAGCTCAATGGGCATGACCGCTTCTGTTCTATATACACATGAGTACGGAGTGTCCTAAGTAGCGGTGAAGATTGTGGTTCGGTAGGCCCACAATTCATGAAGAAGTTTATCTGGCCATGAATTCATGTCATTGTCCACCATTTTCTAGGGAATGTTGGAAATGGTCTTGTTGAAAGCCTCTATCTGTCTGTTGGCCGCCGCATGGTAGTGGGATGAGTGGTTAGCCTTGATACTATAATCAAGGTATAATTTCTCCAATTCAGCATAGCAGAAGTTTGTGTCATTATTCGTCAGTATGGTGTGAGGGACCCCAAATCTGGTGATGATATTGGTTTTCACAAAGTTGAAAAACTTTATAGCCTCGACTTCATTAATGGGTACAAATTCTACCCATTTGTAAAAGAATTTGGTTTCCATGAGGATATACTTCAGCTATTTGGATGTGGTAGGGGATATGGTCCCATGACATCCATTCCCCAGATGGAAAATGGCCAGGAGTACTTGGCCTGATGAAGTAACTCTGGGGGTTAGTGTATGAAGTTGGCATGGATTTGGCATGAGTGGAATTTTGTGGTAAAATGATCTCAATCTCGTGCCACTGTGGGCCAATAGTACCCAAGCCTCTGAACCTGATGGGAAATCATGGACCCCATTTGATGTGTTTCACATACTCCGACACTCACTTCAGTCATGAAGGTAGCAGTTTCTTCTCGAACAATGCATCTGAGGAGGACTCCATCGAGGCCTTGTTTGAAGAGGACCTCTTTCTGACTTGTATCGCCATATAGGACAAAGTTAATTTCCCTTCTCTGTATTTTCTCTTGTTCAGCCCTATCTGATGAAATTTCTCCCCTTTGAAGGTAGTTTTCAATGGGGTTCATCCAGTTGGTGGAAGGAGCATATCGCTCAGGTATAGGACTGACTTCACTGATTTCCTCCATCTTAGTTTCAGAAAACAGCAATACCATTCTACAATGAGCAATGTCGATAACTGTTTCATCCCGGCTTGGTTCATCTAGGGCTATAGACGCATTAGCTAATTCATAGGCCTAGGCATTCTGAGACCGGGGAATATAGTTCAATATTGGTTTTGTGGATAATTCCACAATTAACCCTTTTACATGGTCAAACAGGGGAATCTGATCCTCCTTTTTAATAGCATTGTCACCATTGAATTTCTTGATGACCAGTTATGAGTCACCTTTTACCCTAATGTGCTGTACTTGTGCATGGAGTGCGAGTTCCTGACCTGCAATAAGGGCATAATACTCCGCTTCATTGTCCATACATCCTTCTGACAGGAGAAAGGAATATGGAAAAACTCCCTTTTCTGGGGTCATTAGTATTATCCCCATTCCCACCTTGTTAAATTTGGGGTCTCCCATCCTCTTCCTGGTTGGGATTTGGGATTCTCCATCAATGTACATTTCCCATGTTGGGAGCCCCTCTTGAACTGCAAAGATGTCTTAATATGATAGCTCGATGTATGGTGCGGTAGTCCTTGTTGAGGAGTGCTCTACTAGAAAATATACTAATGTATGGCCCTTGATGTCTTTTTGAGGCAAAACCCGGATGTCAAACTGTTCTAGGATGACTGCCCATCGGGATAGGTTCCCAGTCAGCATCGGGCGGTTGAGGACGTATTTGATCGGGTAATTACGTGAGACCAAGTGGACTTCATGATTCTACAGATAATGTTGCAAATTTTGAACCGTGAGGACCAAGGATAAACATCTCTTCTCGATGTTTGAGTATTGAGTCTCAGCATCTATCAGTTTTCGACGGATGTAATAGAGACTTTTTTCACTTCCGGCATCATTCTTTTGTGAAAATAAGGCTCCCAGTGACCGCTCTAGTGCCGTTACATATATAATGAGAGTTCTTCCTTCAACTGGGGGCATGAGAATCGGTGGGCATAAAAGGTACCTCTTTAGGTTGTCAAATTCCCCTTGGCAGTCATCTATCCATTGGTACATGACTCCCTTTTTCATTAACCTGGTAAAAGGAAAATATTTTCCTGTCAGGTTGGCTATGAACTGCTTGATATAGGCCAAGTGCCCCTATAATGCTCTCAACTCATTGAGGATGCGGGGGGGGGGGGGGGGGGGTGGCAAGCCAAAGATAGCCTTTGTCTTTTCAGTGTTGACTTCGATGCCATGATGGCATACAACGAAGCCAAGGAATTTCCCTGAGGTAACACTGAAGGCGCACATTAAGGGTTTCATCTTCAGGCTATGTTGTCAAAGAATGTTGAAGATGGTCTGAAGGTCTGACCGGTGATCTGAGTGCTTTCTGGACTTAACCACCAATTCATCAATGTAACATTCAACAAATTTTCCCAAGAATGGTTTGAAAATATGATGCTTGTTGGGAAGATATGTGGTGCGAGCATTCTTGAGACCAAAGGGAATGACCCTGTATCAGAATACTACTTGAAGGGCCTTGAAGGTAGTGGCTTCCTCGTCTTCTCGGGACATCCAGATTTTATAAAAATCAGAATAGATATCCATGAAGGATAGTGCCTCATACACGGCCATCACATCGATTAATAACTCAGTGAACGGGGCCAGGAAGTCATCTTTTAGGAAATGCAGACTGAGATCTCTGAAATCAATTCAAAAAATGGATTTTCCTATTCTTTTTCTTGGTAGGGACGATGATTTCCAACTAGATGGGGTACTAGACCTCCTGAATTAATCGTTCTTTAATGAGCTTCTTGACTTCAGCCACTATCTTAGTAGCATGTGAGGGATGTGTCCTTCCGTCGGCCTGTTTATGGCCCGGGTGGCCTTCTGTCGGACCCAAGTGATGCGTCTCCACCTCGGGATCGAGTCCCAACATTTCTATTTAATTACAGGAAAAGACATCCCGATGTTGCCTCAAGAAGGAGGTATATACCTCGTGCTCCTTGGGAGACATGGCCGCACTAATTAGGGTGGGCCTAGGGTCTTCCTCAGTACCCAGGTTTATTTCCCTGAGCTCTTCCACCATGGTCGAGGTACCATCCTCAAAAGCGGGAGGTTCATCCCTACGATCTTCCTCCTCTTCTTCTCCCAAATCCTCGCCATCTTGACTTGAAGGGGGGAGAGCTCCCCGCACTGGTTCATGGGAGTCCGAACGTGAAGGCAAAGCATCATGTGCATCCCTGCTCATGTATTCATCCCCAGATTATGGGTTGGCGGATGTTCCCGCATTGTCACACTTGGCTGTTGCAGCTGAAGTGACGATGATAGTTGAGTGTCTGTCCGAACTTGAACCCTTGTTCTCAATATGGTTGATGGGCTGTACATAGTCTCTGCCAAGCTTCTTGAGGGGGTCGTTAGGAACCACTTACAGACTATTTGGAGTGGGGATCCAGTCAACACCATCAGCCAAAGTCTTATCCTTCTTTTTCTCATAATATCCGGCATCATCGTAGTGTGACTCGGAGAGCTCTAAACTTGTTAGCATAAAATTTCCCACATTTCCCATTTATGCAGTACTTAATATACTGGTGGTATGATGATTAAATGACCACGTGCTTATGGAGCCACATCCTCCCCAGCAGGGCATTGAATGATATGTTTTGCAGGACCAATAGGAATTCTGAGTAGGCCATGAGGTCTCCAAAATGGGTCTTTAGCTTAATTTGTCCCATTGGCTTCTACTTGCTCTTGTCGTAACCTAATAGAGTTGTGGATGAGGGTATTAAATCACCCTCTATATGGCCCAACTTACAGATTGTTCGTAGGGGAAGGGGGTTAACTCCTGAGCTTTTGTCGATGAAGTCTTTGCAGATATCAACATTATTCAATGTGTTGGACAGAAATAGTGTCCCAATGTGTCCATTCATGATGAAATATCCATCCTGATCGGTGAAGGAAATCACCGCATTTCATTCAGCTGATCCAGTCTCTATCCGGTAAATCTCGGTGGCAGCCACCTCAGCTTGAAACTTCTGGGGGCTGAGCAATGCTTCAATAAGTGCCTCCATGAGGTCGGCTGATAGACTCAGGGCATCCAGGATTGACAGCTTGGCTGGTACTAAGGCCAGCTCCTTAAGGATGTCATATCTTTACTCCAACGTCTGAGGCTTCTCCGCTGGAGGGATAGTTCTAGAAGGAAGATTCAGAGCTGGAGTACGTGATGAGGAGGGACCAGTCGCTAGGTCAGATGTCGATGATGTTCCCACGTTCTGGGGACTCGGCTCGATCGGTCTGTTCGTGCGCACTAGGCAGTTAGACGCTTGTTCCTCCTCTAATGGGTATCGTAGAATAACAGGGCCAGGGTGGCTGCTTGTGGATGTGGGGGGATATTCTTTCTCCTATTTAGTCTGTTGAAGGCCTCTCCCATGTGTTTCGATGATACTGATGGTTTGGGATGAGGTCCAACCATAGGGATGGTTTCGGTCGTGACTGCACCTCCCCTGGTACCCATGCCTCTGCGATTCCTCCTCCCATCCCTTCATGTCTCGAACACGGGTTCATAACTATACCCTTCATCAGGGTATGATTCCATAAGATGGATAGCGTTGATGGAACCAAAGATTGAATCTTCATCCTCTAACAGGTGAACCTAGTCGGTTGTCTCTGATTGTGACGTTTCGTGGGTCGGTGCCCGTGGCGCCAAGTTTGGGGACATGAAATCTGACAGCATCAGGGATAACATTGGCCTTGTTTCGGATTTCTCCTCTATTTCTTGTCTCCTCCCTTTTTGATTACATCTGTATGACCGGATCATATAGGGTTGTGAGGTCGATGCTATCGGTCGTGCAACATTAGGGGCTGTTGGTGGCAACACCGGCTGTCGTAGTTGAGCTCGAAGTTTGACCTGCGCTCAGTTGATAGTCTTCCGAGTCATCAAGTTATTAAATTTCTGCCCCTTTTTCTGGTTACTTCCTACCGCCCCTCCCCTTTATCCGATTATGTTGTAAAAATATATGTCAAATGTGCTGGGGGTGGTCCCAGCTCGACCGGCCCGGAGTCTACCATCCTTTCCATGAGTTCTTTGAAGATGAAGAATTCCGAAATATTGTACCCCATCATTCTATGGTAGGGAGAGTAGTCTATCCTGTCATCGTTGCTGACTTCATCGGGTTTCCTCGGCTCCGAGAGGTGAATAAAGTTGCAATTCATCGAGGTGATGAAGTAGCCGCGGAGTTGGTCCTCTCAGAATGAGTATACTTTATGTCATCATTCCTCAAATGGGTTACTCTTCGATCCTCTCTGATCGTCCTTCCATGGCGGAGGTAGTCGCTGATGTACAGGGGGCCCTTGACAATTTGGTGGATGCCTGAGCGGTGGATAAGGCATAGGGTCTGGCTTGAGGGTGGCAAAGGATGCTTCATATCTAACTTTTCTCTTCACAGGAGCCTATGAGGATATTCGGGACATCAAATTGGTAAGTTGCAGGGAGTCCTCGATTCTCAGGGAAATGGCTGAGAGATGGCGGAAGCCATTGGTGCACTCCGCTGGTATGAGTGGTTTTTGTAGCTCATCTTGAATATTTTCGATGCGTATGGAAAGAAAGTAATCATGAGGCATTGTCATTTTCAGAGATTAGGTCAGACCGTTCCATCTAGCGATGAAATCTGAGACTCTCTCATTCTCCCTCTACTTACAGTTCATGAGGTCGCTGACCATTGTCTTACGCAAAGTTGAGAAGAAGTGGAACATGAACTTCTATCTAAGGTCTTCCAAGATTTTTATGTACTCGGTTGGCAATCCCATATACCATATGAAGTCATATCCTTACAAGGTCCGTATGAATCATCTGAGTTTCACTACTTCTTGTTGTTCTGGAGTTCCCATAATAGGCTTGCAATAAGACGCGTAGTGCATCAAATATTGTTCAGGATCTCCTTATCCATTTAATATAGAGAATACAGGGCTACCAAAATTGGGTGGAGGAGGTGTGTTGATCACTGAATCTGAGTACAGCTTCCGCTCTGGTTGTATCAGAGCGCGTTGACCTTCCATCTCTTCCAACAGAGCTGTCAGTGCCTCGATGGTGTTGGTGAGACACTGGTTTACATCCTGTTGGGCCCGGTCTTGAGCAGGTGTAGCCTGAGGCATTTCTTGAGGATCCAGCCCGGTTGGTACCAATGGGGCATTTTACATTTGAAACACCTTCGGAGGGATTATATGTACACGCTCCGGTTTCTTCCTGAGTGGAGGGATGTCTTGGTATTCATATGGGTACACATTTAGGTAATTAGATGGGTTGGGTGCCTTGATGGGCAGGATCCCTGACTGTGCTTCATTTTCTGGGGCAAACATTGGTCTTTGAGGTGCTCTTACTAGTAGTGCACGATGTAGCACCTATTGGGACGCGCTTTTAATAAGATGTTTCCTCTGGAGTAGCTTGACGTTAAGCCGCCTCAATTCATTCATTTCCTTCTCCTTTCTAGAGAATCTCTCTTCAAGCCTGAGTGGCTCATTTTTATCGAAAGAAGGCGACATATTAAGGGTAATAGGTCATTTGTTCTTATCCTTGTTGGATGCTCGTAGGGTAAGCAGGGGGAGGTTAGATGAAGGGGAGGACATATTTAGAGCGACCCTCTAGTTCTGGGTGTGCACACCTGGTGGTTCGTTGTGAGTCACTAACTGACCAGAACCATCGTCTCCCGATCTATCCTGATTTGCATCATCTCTTCTGTCACCTGTGGTGTTAAACTCTATGAATTTGATAGATGCATATCACAGGGCAGAAAAGAATCCATCTTCCAAATAATAAGAGGATCTCCCATGTCTTCTGCTGGCCTTCCCTTTCTTGAATTGGGACTGCCTTCGGACTTCTTGACAAAGGGTGACGTGGAGAATTCTTTGATGTGACCTTACAGTGCGCGTTCCTCTTAGAGGGGATGATGATTCAAATGACGGGATAGTATGGGAACCTCCTCTTCTAACTATCATCTCTAGATAAAAGAATACTGCTTCTCATGGGGGAGGTTATTGTTGAGGATTTAATAATGCCCCCAGTGCTGAGGGATGGGGTTTGCTCCATTCCTTGGATGTTGAGTCTCTTCCCATTTTTATTGTTCATAAAGGGGTATTTGTCATTAAAAATGCCCTCCAGCCCTACAGGTTGGGGTTGATCCTAAATTGCTGTATTTGTTGCGGTTATCGCTACCGTCCTGATCATGTGTTCCTCCATTCAGTGGTGAACTGGGTTTGGTGCTAAGTTCTTCTGTGGATCAATCCCTTCTGGGGAGGCAGGAAAAGATCAATGATTGGCCTCTCATTGGCGAGAGGCATGTTTTATTCTCCCGGTTTCATGATTTATGAGTTCATGAATGGCTTGTTCTCATCGGGCCTGATGCTTCAGGGACTTACTCAAGGCCTGACGTTGTTGGCTGTGTTGCCTTTCACGAACAAGGAGACCACTTGATTTTCGTATTGACATGCTGAAATTTCAATACACCATGCCGAACAGGTTCTTCTGGGTGGGTAGTGGAATAAAATGCAGAGCTCCATGTTCCCCCAATCCCTTGATATGGACTTCTGTCGGAGTCTTATAGATGAGGTGTCACAACTGGTGCAGCGCACGGAGGCAGGCTATCTCAGTGTTTCCTTTACACCTCTCAGGCCGTTGTTTCCATGCCGAAGGAATAGCTTCCAAGTCAATGTGAAACAGGAGGTCTCCTATTGTATTTACATGGTATAAATACCCGTTTTAAGGAAGGAAGCTTGATTTTAGCTAGTGGAGGGTCGTCCATATATTGTAGCGAATGTCATGGACACAGTCTTCTAAAAATTCTCTGGGTATGTCGAACTGAGAGGTGGTCGTGGGAAAAACATTAACTAGTATATCATCCCTAACCAGTCATTTCCTCATGTGCAACATGTCGGCGTACTCCTCCACTACTGACTCCTATACCTGGTCAGCCCAACTGAGGCGCTCATCGATAGTGTAGTTGGAGGCTGTGGGATTGTTAGGCGCTGAATCATTATTTGGGAGATTCCTAGGTGGTTCAAAAGATGAACGTGGCTCCGAAACGTCTCTAGATTAAAAAATTATGTGGTTGGAAACTAACTGGGAATTTAACAAGCTTGATCCCGTCCTTATGAGTACCTTGCAATATGAGGGCTTTTCTGTGCTTGATTCGGACGGTGGAGGACCTTCCTGTCGATATGATATGTCATTGCGGGTAGGAATTTTGCAATGGAGGCTGCAATCTTGAGGACTACCATCATATCTTTATGCCTCACTGAATAGAGGACTTTTACTGTGCATACCCTGGGGAGGACCTCTAAGGCATGTCACAACAAGGGGAGGACCTTCTGGATATGTAGCGTTGTTACAGGGGAGGGCTTTCGCAACAACTGCTATCATGGTGAGGATAACCATCATTGTTTGACGTTTGATGTGCATCTTGGGGAGGACCCTCAAGATACACTGTGTCCAGGGGAGGACATTCTTGTTTCTTGGGGACATTGTAGGCAGGAACTTCGCAATGGCGGTCGTGGTGGCGAGGACTACCATCACAGCTGCTGCAATAGAAAGGAATACCATTATAGCTGCCGTAGGGAGAATCTCTACGGGGCACACCATGGGGAGGTCTTTCCGAATGTATCACAACGAGGGGAGGGACATCTTCTTTCCTGACATCTCTATGGGGAGGATATTCATTATCAGGGTGGAGAGGACTAACACTATGATCTGATTCCCGGTTGCACTGAGTGTCGTTGCAACATAACCCCTGGGGAGGACCTTCAGTGCAGGCCATGACAATAGGAGGGCCTCCTTTTCGTGATGAGACATCACTGTAGGGAGGGCCTCCATAGATACGAATATGATAGTGAGGACTACCATCATAATTTGTGGTCCCACTACATGGAGAGTGTTTGCAGCGTATGCCCCAAGGAGGACCTTCATGGTGGACAACTGCAAGTGGAGGACCATCTTGCTGCTCAATATTCTTGTCATGTGGAGGGTTTCCGTGACTCACAGCAAAAGTGGATCCCTCGTGATCGGTCATTATATGACCAAGGGGGAGGCCCCCACCAGAGCTCCAGGGAGGACCTTTAGAGCAGCTGGTAGAAACATTGCGGGGAGGACCTTCGCAACTTCTACTTCCAGTCCAATAATATAGTAATGGGTGGGCAGGGTTATGAGCCTATGATGTGTGCTTAGCGGCCTTGGGAACCCCTGCTTCTAGAAGATCGGGGTCATGAACCCCCTCTTTAGTTTCTGGCTACCTTTGGCCCATTCAGGGAGATTTCTTGCAGGCAGCGGGGACCATCTGCTGTTGACAACGGCCTTCACCTTTGGGTCCCTGTCTAATTATGTCCCATGATGCTGCCGGGATACGCTGATGAACATCTTGACTTTTAGCAGGGTTATATGCATGCTATGGAGCATCCACCATGATGGATGGGTGTCCCCCAGTTCATATGAGTGAATCTTCTTGATATGATTACCCTTTTGTCGCGGAATATAGTCGGTGACCCTCCTGGGTGGGAGCAGGGATGCAGATCTGCTCTGAGGATTCTATATCTTCTCTTAGATGAGTCGCCTCAATTGGGGAGACAGGCTCACAGGCCTGAATCCTTGCTGTTGCTGCTGATGCAATAACATTATGGAAAGTCTGCAAGATATGATCTAAGATCGATACCTGCTCATCCATCACTGCCAGGATATGTAGAGAGACATCTTTGGTTGGAGAATATTTGAAGGCCCATTCCAGTATCAGAGTATGAATATCCTGCTCCAGTCCTCCGATGGTCAGTGGGTACTGACAATTCTTCTATTTCAGGGCAGGTGAACATATCTGCCCCTGTATCGGGATACACCAGTTTATCTCTTCGATTAACTCCACATCGAGATGGCAGAATTTACTTGCATCTGTAGGGAGCTAGATGTGCATATATTGGTTTCTCATCATATCGAGTCGGTGGCCTTTGTTGGCAGGGAGACGTGACCACCTATGAGGTGCCTCCATATCTGGATGGATGGATTTGTTGATCACCACCATGCTAGGATGGAAGGAATCAAGAGGATCTACTATGAGCTTTCCACGCAAACGTTGGGTTTCCTCCTTGTCGGGTTAGTGGGCTTCACGATCCTGGGTGGGGATAGGTGCCTGCCAGGTAGGTGACGTCCTGCGTGAGAGACGGGGTTGATGGAGGTTAGCGGGGATGCTTGTCTACTCGCATGATGCCTCCATGTATGGATGGTGGGCATTGGATGATCGAACAGGTGTATGTTCCTATTCGTGATGCGTCTCCTTGACTGGGAAATGGAGATCCTCCTCAGGGACCAGGGTGATGATCGGTCCCTGATTGCATGTTTTTCACCCTCGTCGGGCGGTCTGAGGTGCCGGAGCTCAGGGAGTTTGGGACTAGGTCCTCGAGGTGATGTCCTCCCTGGTGAGAGGATGTTGGGTCATGGTGTGACTGCGAAAACATCTTCCGGTGGAGGCCTTGGAGAGGAACCCCCGTTCAGCGGGGATGTGTTCCTCTACATCGACCTCATCCGCCTCCCTAAGATATAGGGGGTACATATTGTCTCGTTCCGGGTATAGACTCCCAAAATGGATGGAGAGTGCAACGGGGGCTGTCTGGATCTGTCTTTGCGGCTTCTACTGGGCAGGCGACCGGTGAGTGTTGGCAGATTTGAGGGCATCCATGGCCGTCTCCACCATCCGAAGAGTACCATTCATGTGGTACTCATGGATTAACACATCTGAGACCCAGCGTTGAAGATGCTAGGTGGTTGATGGGGTCCTCCAATGGTGAGGATGTTCGGTAATCATATTGTTGGAAGCATGTTCTTGTGAGTTCCTTCGTGAATCCATTAGATCGAAGGGATTTCTGTGTGGTACCTGTAAAACATTTTAATAAATACAAACAGAAAACTCGTCAAAGCAGAATCTCATGATCCCATGCATAATTAATGACCTTTCTTGGCCCTCCTTGTGAGTAAAAGGGGGCACACAACGGAATTAGGTTAAATACATCGTGCTTTGTTAAAGATTCATGTAGGGTTCACCATTTATTGTCTCGGAGGCACAAAATGGGGTCATGGGGAAGAAACGTGTGCTACCCGATGGTTGATTAGAGAAGGTTTAGTTCTACTAAATCACTCATACAGGGTACACCGTTTTCCACCTCGAAACACCCAACAGTTCCATATCTAGTAATACATGGACCTGCTTTCCAAAGGAATGCATTTGCTCGGTTGTTTGACCAGAAATACTTAAGAACTCACATTAGTTGAGAGGATGGGAAGTCCAGCTCATCGAACCATTTTCAGGGGGAATTATTGCCTATTCCAGGACTCTTTTATAGATTTAAGATGTGTTCATATGTTCATGGATCTTTGGTTTATAACCACGCATAGTATCCACAGATTTTTCTTGATTGGAAACAGTCAGCTGGATGCAGGGGTTCCGAATCATTTATTCTCGAGGTTTACCATCCCTCATTGGATTAATTACCCCAATAATTCTTGGCTCATTGAGGCGACACTAGGGTTGGTGTGGTGAACCGATGTTAAAATAGTCAGATCGGCCAGTTTTTGGTCTTGAACGTCGGGGAGGCTTCCTACGTATCCTTCCTAGGAGACAGGGATCAAAGTCCACATAGTTCGAATTGGGGTGTCGGAGAACCGACATGAAGGTGGACTCAGGGGTCTGATGGTGATCGGGAATGAACCACTTGGAGGCTTCCAATGTATCCCTATTGTGGGGATTCAATGTTCTAGAATTTTTCATAAGGGGGGGGGGGCTTACGCTCTGAGGTAGCGTATAAGAGGATGTCATGGTCGATGCTTACTAAAAGACCACGTGAGTCATGCTCAGTGTGAGAAACAAGATACAGCATGGACCAGACGATCATGTCGTGAAAGGTGCGTCCGTGGGATGTAGAGTGGGGCTTATGCATAGTGTAGCCCAAAAAGTTGGGGCTTACTCTGAGATGGACGCCCCGGGAAACAAAGTACAGCGGGAGAGGTAATGTGGTTCTCATGTGTCCATCACCTCTGTTGTTATCGGGGGAAGTAAGAAAGTGCACGGGGCTTCTTTCTGATGGCTATTTTACTACCCCCGAAGAAGGGAGAAGTTCTCCAACATCAACAAGTGGAGGGGAAGAAAGGGGACTCCTGAGCTCAGACTCCACTTTACAGTGGGAATGTGATCCCAGTAATGCTTTGAAAATCCACTCAAGGGTCGGGGAAACCCCATCGCCCATAATTACCATTGGTATGTGTACTAAAAATAGTGCGCTGATGCACTTGAGGGTTACAACACCTGGTTCTGGTGGCTCTAGTGGAGGCCTCGGCTCGAGGCTAATGAAAAGGCCCTTGAGGGAGTCACGGACGATCAAGCCAGATTGGAAGAATTTTATCTGGCGTGGGGAATGGGAACTCCGAAGGATTAGGTGGTCCACACAGGTGTATGGGTGGTGGATATCTTCATGAAGGGAAGTTCTACGTGGTTGGAGAATTATTCCACGAACCAGGGATGTCCGCAGAATGGTGGGAATACCGTGAATGATGTTGGTTCGCAGATTGGCAGGAATCCCGCGAACTGGGGTGGTCTGCGGAAGGGTGAGCTTCCTGTGAACCAAGGTGGTTCACGGCTTCGTATTTGATCCTCATACCAAGGTGGTTTGTGGAGGGTTCCATGTATGTAGCGGCTTCCAAGGTCGGCACCAGTCGGGGGATCGTCAGTCAGGGCTTCGCCTGCGTAGGAGGGAGCTACGCGGTGCGACGGATCAGAAAAGAGGCATAAACTCCCTGGTCCATGGGGAGTGCATCCGTGGAGGTGCCATGGTTCGCAGTATTAGTTTCTTTGTTATTTTAAGATCATGGTTCACCAAGTTGTAATGTGTTTTCAGTTCTTTATTAATTCGCTTCCATCTTCATATCTTTTCTGGTTCGCAAACTGGAACATCACTATTTGCGAAATCCTAAGCTCCTTGTTTCGAAATCCTTCCACCCGAATCTGATCGATCTCCTCTGAATCCCCTCTTTTCTTCCCCTCGATATCCTTTTATAGAGCGGGGAAAAGTATGTATCTATGGTCATGAAGAACATTTTGCGGAGGCCCATGGCAGAAAACCTGATTCCTAGATGACTTGGTCAATCCACAACATGTGTGGGGCATTGAGCGCATCTCCCCCCCCCCCCCGCGCCCCTGCGAACCAAACAAGCACGGGGAGTGCTTCGCGACCGCGAAGGGTTCCACCTACACTCCACTAATGACAGTGGATGTGGACTAGACTACTTGAGGGGGTCTGCAGCTGGGGGAGGTTCGTGATGGTGGACCGATCCAACACTATTCCTTCTTCGCACCCGCGGTGAATATCCGCCTCCATTCCGCATACGACAACAGTCTGCGGAGGGGGTGCTTCAGAGAACCGACCGCTTTTTGTCATCATTTGGATCGGTCTGCGGACCGGTTCAACATTGAGCATCCTTTGAGTTTTCTCCATTATTCTCCCAATTCTTTTGGTGTAATTGAGTAGAATCTACTTTTCGGATTTTTCAGGACCCTACAAGCACTCAAAAGATGATGTTTCCATATAGGAATACCCATCAGGTAGAAATCCATTAGATTCTCAACTAAACCAATTATCTTAATCTTATGGGCCACATACCATGAATCATGGGCTCAGGAACCTAAAAACCCATCTGAACATGCTTACTACATATCAACTCATCTACTGGAATCGTATCACACTATTCTTTCTTATAATACACATAGTGTATATAAATCATTCTAATCCCAACCGCAAATTAACTAATCATTATGGAATTTCCTCAAAAACTAAATGACTATACCCACACTATACAAAATATATAAAACCATCTAGGATCATTGCACCTATGAGGATATATATTAAATGAATTCTGCCACTTTAAAAATGTGTCAAAACACATCCCAAAAATCCTAGGCATCTACATCCATTAAACACAAGGAATATACACAAACATTCTAGGTATTAGTTATTATTTATCATTTATAAAATATAATGAATGTTTCTGACATGATTATCACCTCTAATGAATCTTGATTCTAGGTTGGACCACTCTCATGGATTCCGCACTTATATAACATCTATTTTCTATAATTGTAGACAAAAATTTTTTCACTAAGACACACCACTATTATTATAAATATCCTAAGAAGCATTTCAATTTTTCCTGGAAAATTAGATGGGAAAACTACATTTGGGTTCTCATACACATATAAATATTCATCCCATAATCAATCCATCATTCTACTCCAGGTTTTCATTAATACCATTATTCCTATACTATAATGGAAACGCAGAGAAAAATTACATGTCTTTTCACTATGATTAAGAACTAGGACATAAGGGTATAGTGTACAAGCCCAAATATATCCTACTTCACCACTTATTAAATATTTAATAACAAAAAAGGGTTACAACTAGTCACGATAAATCAAAAAACATATGGTCACACCTCCAAATTAGTGACTAAATAGGAATATCATCCCACTATTTTATAAAAATCACATCATAAGGGTTTCACCACCCGATCTCTCTATCTCTTGTACAATTTCCCCATTTTAACGATCTGGTTTTACAAAATCACGTCACATAATTAAACCAAATTTATAATGAAATTAATTAATGTCATAGGTCCTGGAATGTGATGAGAGGAACACATCACATTATTCATTATATATTATATCATAGGTACCTCATAACATGGGTTCTTTCAATATCACCATCAATATATACATATCTTCAACATCATCTACGGAATTGGTCTACATCATATATATATGAATCACCTTTTTAGAATTCTCAATCATAGTTAACCAGAATTTCCATTAAAGGTGATATGTTAAATGGAAATTAATGTGAAATTTCTAGTGTAATACAGTTTATAAATTTTACGTATCATTTTATTTGTACGACAACAGATAATAATCAAGATAAATTATCACACAATATAATATAATATCCCGAACCGAGATTCCATTTCTCCATTCCTCAACCCTGGTTGGCCACATAGAATTGAGTGAATCAATTCCAAATACCATTGGTTATTGACTAGAAACAATGGATTTGGGGAACTTATTTTGAGAATATTCCCTCATAACCAATGTGTAACAGCTAAGAAATAAAATTACAAAAAAAATTGTAGCATTAAATAAATCATACATATGATAAATACCAAAGACATGAAAAAAATTAAATAATGACATATGTTATCTCATATATAGATGATTTTGATTCATGTAATATATCCCAAAAAAATAGCTAAAATAGTTATACTTTGTATCTGTGAAAAACGTGTACAATAATTAAAAAAAAAATTTCAAAAAATAATCCCATATTTAAATAGTATCCTTAACTCAATCATATTCTACACTACTCTCAAGAATAAATCAAGAACCTGATGTATTGAACATTCTAATATCAACAACATCAATCATGTAGAAAATTATGGTACCCCAAGGCATCGCCAACAATGTGCAAGACTAAATCCTAGAAGGCAACTACCCAAGGTCTAGTGTCCTCAAGTTAATGAATATATAACAATAACAATGCAGTAAATAATAAAATATGAATGAATTCACAGAAAGTAAACATCATATATTTTCTAGGATATCATCTTATAGTCAAATTTATTTCATAAATTTAATTTATAAAGAATGTTCAAGAATTAATAGTCAAGAATTATTCATTTATAATCAAATTCCTTTAATTAAATAGTCTCATTTAATTAAAAATGTCTCGAGACATGGCACATATCCCATCATCCCCATAGATAAATTCTCAAGGTATTCCTAAACATTTCTTAAATAATGTGTAATAAAAAAATACAATCTTGTGCTTTGTATTGGAAAATTTTTCATATAAACAATTCTATGTATTATTCAATTATAAACCTATGCCCATCTTTGGTATTCTTCATTTGGAATCCATGTATTCCTATAACTATATTATAACAAATCATCTTAAAATATCATCCTTTTATATCCATATTTGAACCTATATATCTCTATAGGTTTGGTATAACATCATATCCACTCGATTCTCTCTTTATTGGTCCACTAAGGGAGCCCAAGTATCACCTAGGGCTTATATGATTGACTTCTCCCGTGAATCTATTCATGGATGTCCATAAGATATCCATTTACCATGTTATAATCTAGAGATTCATTCCTCTGAGTCCGTCCTTTGAAAACAATTGGTAGCCATGTATCACCCGGGCATAAGGAAGGTTGAGTCTAAAAGATTCTGTCTGTGGTGTTTATATATGAACCTATGTTCCAAAAAATTCACATTGATAATCATTCAAAAAATATCATTTAATCAATTTTGTTTAACATTTTAAGGTAAGTACCAAGAAGAATTCATATGTACCTATACTCAAAAGGTGGATCAAGGCATGGCTATGTTCGGAAGGCTTGGTCATCAATTTAACTAATCTGGTAATTTCATTATAATTTTCAACTAATTTGTCAACAATAAATTCTATATAAAGATCCTTGGGTCTTTGTCACTAATATTCTTCCATTAACTACAATGAATTCCAATTAAAATCTCAATCCAATTCATCATTTTAATTCAACAAAAAACATAATTCCTTATTTAACATACCTACGCATGGTAAAATGGGAACACCTCAAATGAATATATATTCAATAGCCACCTATGCCCGTCCAATTTACTAAAAGACATTCCCAAACGGTTGACTCCAATGAATTATTCTCAACCATTTGACACTTATTAATGGGCCTAATTATTTACATAGTCTATACCTATAAATCTCATTAATTGATAGAAAATAATTTGAAGCTTGATTCTATAAATATTGGGTTCACAGGACAATGCCATATAATAACACACCGACATTAATGGGAAATCATGAGACCACAAACTATTAGTTTATAGTGGATATCTTGTCAAGTATCATCTATTTATTTGACACATACCAGGAGAAAAAATAAGAAAGGACAGTACCCCGATAAATAGGGGATATAATAATGCACATAAATAGTGAATCTGATACCAATACAAAGGAATATTGGCCCAAAAGGATTCTAGATCTTATCGGTTAGTATCCCACATGGTAAATGGTTTTTTATTTTGAGCTTGGAAGAATTATTGACTGAAAATCCTAGAATAGTCATCAAGAATACCGCACAAGAGGATAGTTTTTTCTATGGGATGTGTATAGGAAAATAATTTTTGATATAAGATTTAATTTGGGATAAATATTAAAATCACTGAAAATATATTTTTTCTTGGTTTGGTAGCATAGTTGGCCAAAATGTGCACCAAACAGGTTCCCGTTTCTATAGGAAGGGGAACACCACACAGTTTATACACACGATTTAAGAAACCATTTGAAAACCAAGAAAATATAAACAATCATCAAAACATAAATTAATATATGGTTATGTACCCTATATTTCATATTTAATCAAAACCATGAGCGCTCCTCTTGCTCAATGTCTAGTCGCGCACGGTTTGCAGAAATTGTGCGGCCTGCCTCAGATGGTTTTTACAAACAATACTCCATTAATTTGTCATCGCAAAAGCATGGATCGGATCTAGACTTGAAACTAGCCGCAGAAATCCATGATACCAATATTTCCTCAATTAACATTAATTTTTGGCCATAAATGAACATTTAAACTGAAAATGGATGGAATGAAAATGTTTTGAACCTCAATAAAGAAGAAGGTTCTTAGAAACTCCCCACTATAATGAAATTCATCCTAAAATGTTCCTCATAAGGGTGGTTAATAAAATCTAATAATAACTCTGATCACTGCAATAATGCATCGGAAACCCCCTCTCAGGCCTCATCTTGTACACGGTCATGATACCATAGCACTCATACAAGAGGAACTGACGAGGATCGGAAAACCTTTGTTCTATGAACCACAATATATATCAAATAAGCCTCAAATTATGAATCTACATGTATCGAAACTTCCTAATGATGATAATCATGAGACAGATCTGATTAATAGAGTCACAAATGAGATAAATGGATGATGCAATATATGACGTAGTACCTTTGAGGTAATTCCAACTAGTAGGCTACCCACTCGACTCACTCTAAAATCAAGAACATCCAGACATAACGCGGTGAAATCCTAACCTAGTTCCTAACACCCTTATGTCCCAAGAATATTGAAACATATAAGAAACATGATCACAACCCTTGAACACTATAGGACCTCTACGACGACCAATGTATTATTTTTTCAAGATTGATCAGTAGCCATAAAATTCAAAATCCATGACCAAAGTTACGTGGTATCCATAACATGATGAGGTCCACGAATAGTTTCAAATACAACCTCTAATTACTATTGGGATGATTGTGATGTCCCATGATAAAAATAATAATAAGGATCTATGTAAATAGTATCCCAAAATCTATTACTATAAGTGAAAATAATGACGGGTATATGTCACTTCCATTAACCCCAAAAATCTAGGATGTAAGAATACAACATGTCCGTAAGATCTTTAATCATGTACTCTGACTAGTCATCATTTTGGGGGTGTTATGATGTGCTCAAATGGACATGTGTATCTAAAACCTTATATATCCCACTCCAGAACTGTGAAGTAAACCGGTAAACCCTAATGGAAATGATAAAATGCAGGAGCATGTGAAGTCATAATATCTCACTTATATAAAACCTCCCAATATTATCTAAACTAAATGATTCATTGATTAGAAATAAATGTAATAAAATCATGCACTTATCTATAAAAACACAAATAGAATCAATAGGTCATGGTTACCTTGGTAAACCTATCATGAAATCCATTGTAACTGCATTAAATTTCGACATCAAAATGGGGAGCAACTTTAAATTTCAGACTGGTCACTATTGTTCTTCCTACTCTTTCTGACACGAGGAAAATAACATTAAAAAATTAGCTACATCTCTCTTCATTACCAACCACTAGTATTGTACATGTACATCCCAATACATCATGATGACGAAAAGTAGAAATTCCTAGACTTAAGAATGAAATTCTTGCATCATCTCCTCCCACATGTCTTCTGAAAAACATGAATGGCAATGGATAAGAACAATTTCATCATCAACTACGTTCCAACTAGAAACATGGTCCTCACATGCCCCACACATCCATAGAACAAAGACCCAAAAATTAAAATTTTCCACATCTTTAATCTATCAGGTAGTGTTGAGGTCATATCTTTATATGGTACAAAAATCTACCCCTAACTGTCTTTCACCTCAAAATGCCTCTCAGAGGAAAAATCAATAAGTTTTCACTCCCTACTGGCCTCCTAAATAGCCTATGTCTGATTCCTCCTACACAATTCATTATCCACTACATTTCCATTATTATTAATGTAGGGAAATTTTAATTTTAAGAACTATATGTATTCATCCCACTATATTGGCCTAAAAATCAGACCATGTTGTGTAAATATGTACATGAGGATTTAGTGCTTTGTATACACTATAAAACACCCTCCAATTTACTAATTTATCTATCATTGAAATGTATGAAAAAAATATGTAACTCAAGATAATATATCTTGTAATTCTTCTTTTGTATCCCCAACTATTGAGACCCATATTCCACAAATCTTTCCCCTACATAAGAACTTATCTCAGAAGGATTCTTGATGTACAATAGTAAATAGTATAACTTCATCCTAGATCTATAAATATCAATATCATTGTAGAATTCAATACACATTTCATCTCTTAAATGGTCATATCATAAAAGTTTGACCATAAAAACCTCACACTAATCCTAGTGACACCAGTGATTGGCACATCGAAGAATCATAA
Organism: Viscum album; assembly: GCA_963277665.1. NCBI lineage: Eukaryota > Viridiplantae > Streptophyta > Magnoliopsida > Santalales > Viscaceae > Viscum > Viscum album. The sequence goes on along the minus strand of CAUJRU010001978.1, from coordinate 30,924 downwards.
GTCATGTAAGAAATAGTTGTAGTTTCCCGGTAGCCCCAAGAAACTCGATAACTTAATGATGTTCTTCAGATTCTCCTAGGAGACTAAAACTATCATCTTCAATAGGAAAAATAATACTACTATATTTGATATAACGTTACATAATAAGTGAATCTGATTTATTTAGAAATGGATCATTGAGAACTTATTATACAACTGATTATCTCTAAGTATATCCAATATTATCTCAAGATGGTTGTCATGGTCGTGTTGATTGTGAGAATACACAATGATATCATACTTGAAAACTACTACAAATGAATGCTGATAGAGATAGAAAACACAGTGATTCTATTCCATGAATATTTCTGTAGTGTTAATGTGATCGAAATACATTACGATATACTCATATAGACTACAACTTCTATGAAATATTTTATGATGTATGTCTAATGGTCTAAAATGAACAAGTTTATAACATGATCTCAAATCAATATTTGAGAGAAACCAAACTACTAGGATCTATTCTAATAGATCATTTTTTTATGGAAGAGGATAATGATTTGTAACATTCATCTAAATTAATTTATTTAATCAATACATAGCTTGAAGTTACAACCACCTTTTTCACAAACATGGCTACTGAACCTGATAGAGATGTATTGGGTAAGATAAACCCTTCACCTATAATTTTTCTATCTGCTTCTTGAGCCTTATAATATCATAAGTACATATCCTATAAGGAGTAATGGATTCTAGTACATCACCAAACACCATCTCAAAAGAGATCTATACAAATCTCACTATATGTAATCCTAAAAATTATTCCAAGAAAACATCCATAAAATGAACATCAACTAGATGTAATTATTTCTACTTTATTCCTAATCATCTAGATATAAACACACTCTATAGTCTATCATTTCCCGCATAAAATGTTCCTCGAGTCATATCGGATCGACTAGAAATCAAATTCATCCATGAGAATAAACTCTCCCACTTCTGGTGATGTGAGGTTTACCCTATGATGATATTAGTGGTCAAAATTATAAAATGGAACCTAATAGTCCATGCTTGTAATGATTTCAAAACCTATCATCTTGAACACAAAGTGGTCCCAAACAATGTGACACCTACTAATCTTCAGAGGGAACTCCCTTCATTAACACACATACTCTACTTTAATCCCCAATGTAGTGTCATGTGTCATAATTCCATAAAATTTTTTAATATTGAGCCATGGATATCCACAACTATAACATATGTAATGTTTGAGAATCCAATGTATCAAATATAATATTCCATAGTAAATGATATATAATTTTACTTCTCACTATAGAGGGTTTGGTAACCTTATTCTTAAGGTTCAGTTGAATTTTTTAGATCTTTTTGATCCGTAGCCTTGAGAAACACCCTATCTACCCTTAGTAGATCATATCTTGAATCGCTAGAAAAATGGGGTCTAATTACCATATACATGACCCCCACCTCTGCCTAATCGGCCCACTATACTCCATCTACCCTTATAAAATGAATCTCATTAACCCTCTCCAATACGTGGAGTATTTTAAGACCCTATCTCCATAGATGTTTGGGGGGAAATCTATATATAATCGTTAGATATAGACCATATTGCCTCATGATTGTAACTGAATTGGGTCCCTCGTACGTGGTGTCCTTCTATTTCCTAGTCTAACTCACAAATACAACCTCACTGAGCTACTTGGGTATGGTATTTAGCTAATAATATTACCACATGGAATCTCAAAAAAATTATTCCTACTACTATTTTATGTATTACTAGATTTGGGTGTTGAAAATACCCTACAACGCACAAACAGACTCCTATGTTATGCTCTATGATAAGTGCTTGTTTAACTATTACAGAAATGGTATTTGGTTACAATTCATCAAACTAAGATCCTATGGAATATATAAGACCATCTTTAAATCACTGTGATTTATACAACTCATCAATCATTATAATAGTTACAAAGTGCTGAAACTCATTAATAGGGGCAGAATATTCCACAATAAATAATGTTCTCTAATCTTAGTGCATGATCTCACAGACTCAATCAACCCTCAACATATAGGGATATAATTTTTCATATAAATACATATGAAAATGATTATAATAAAATCTTTATAATGACACATTTTAATAATAAAATCACACCTTATATTGGAGAAATCATGCAGTATATACGTAGCTATATTTACCCTCCACACAGGATGCATCTCTAGATGAAAAAAGAGAGATATAATGGCCTCTATCCATGTCTCGTCAACCTGTGGTCCCATATACCATCAAAACATGGGTGGATGGTGCTTCTAGAGATCACACGTCTGCTCTGACATAACCAACGATGGTCACAATTCTCCTTGAACAACCTACATAATGTGCAAGAACCCGATAATGAAAATTAGATCAACACTTGTGTCTGGTAGAACAAATAATTTCTATGCTGGAACTACTATAGGATCCTTTTTATCCCATGTCCACAACCTCCATAGGAGATCACCACCACCCTCCTAGAATGTGACTGGAGGATGTCATGATGACATACCTCTAAAAATGCCAAGTACCTGCATCAATAAATTACATTATGAATGTTTAAATCTCAAAATAATAGATTCAAAAATAGTATTGGTATAAGAATTATTAACTAATAACACAAAATTATGACTAATCCTATAGTCATTTCTACATGGCATAAAAATCACATAAAATCCAAAGACACTTCCTGCTACCCACTATAATGGTCAGGTCTGGGAGATGTTTCCTTCTATAAATAATTCATTTTCTTGGTGTTTTTTATGTATCATTACATGAATCGATTGTTATTTGGGAATGTATTAATAGATTAGTCATTAATTTCATATCTTATTTTTTTCCCTTAAGGTTGATGATGAACATTTTTTCCCTCATGGGTTTCTTCAGCCACTAGATATTCACTATTAGAAGTCAACGAGCATATTGATCAACATTATGACCATAATTCCTCAAGAACAAGATGTAAATGATTTTATATAGGATATTTTGAATAATATTATGAATTCATCACACTTATTAAAAATTATGTAATTGAGAAAAGTGGATGTCAAATCAAGGTATCGTTATAAAGGGATTGTGAGGTTCCGTGGATTTCTATATATGATCATATCCAATCAAGATCCATGATTTTAATCCTGAGTATGGAGAGGTCTCTATCAAGATTATGGATCCTTGATATTCCATGGATAAAATTATTATTTGTAGATTTATGATTATATGAAGTGGACTTTATTGTCTTTTGATGACATGTTATGAACATGTGTTTTAAATTTTTTGAGGATTTTCATTAAATAAAATACCCATAATTGTGTTTTCTCATAATAATATTTATCACTAAGAAATAGGTATAGATTTATTATAAGAACTATATGGAATACCATATTAATTTTTTTATATGGGATGGAGGATAGAGATTTAATGATTCTTGAACCAAAATTGGAGTGGAGATTAATATATATGGTTCAGAAGATTCACAAATATAAGAAGTTAAAAAAGGGTGATTAAAAGTATAATGTTGATTACCTGAGTATGAATCATGGGTTTGATACCAAATATAATGTATTTTGAAAGGTATCTACACATATATGGATCATATGGTTTTCTCATGGGATTAATCATTCTCAATGAAATTTTTTTCCTTTTTATTTGTTAGAATATGTTTGTAAGGATGCATATAAATTAGAATTCCCACTATATATGGATAATATCCATAAAATTCTCTGTGATTCACATCTTCATCGATATTTCATGATGGCCCCCATGCCATTGATGGGGGTGAGTTGGATTTTAAGGATGACACTATATCTAAAGAGATTCATATTGAGATCGATCACCATTAATAGAAATTCTCATAAGGGTATTTTATTACATTAGTTTGTGTCATGATGTGGGAAAGTGGGTGATAAGGATTTATTTGGGAACATAAGTCCCAAAAACACACTTAGGATCCAAATTTATTTAATAATTGATTTTATTAATATGATAGGTTTTTCATGGATTGATTAATGATATGATTGATGATGTTTTGTAATTTTCTACCATTCTGTTTTAATTTTTATGTTGTTCCCATATTATAACAATACTACATTTTGATAGGTGCTCATATGATGTTTTTTTGGAAAAACATTATGCTGAAAACCTAGGATTGGTTTGGATTCTAAATGGAACTATTAATTTGAGGGAAATCATATATAAGATATTAGATTTTCCTAAATCATTACGTTTTCTTTTCTTGGGATGTGATAGAGTACAAGGATGTCTAGTAAAGATAATGTGTATGGGATATGCTCTTTGGTCATTTATTCTTTCTTTAAATTTATGATTTTTTTAGAAAAATTATGAAATAACTGTTATATATTATGTTAGACAAATAATTGAAATAGATGTGATTCATTTTTCTATGAAAACACCCATACAAATGGTCTTTGCCTTTGAAAATATCATTATCATTTATCATATAATTAAATCTTGTGTATCTCCCCTTTATGACCCTTATATGTCCCCCTAATCACGGAATAGATCCTTAGGCATTTCTACCCCATGTTGGAAATAAAACTTTTGCGTTAATATTTTTTTATTTTAAATACAAAATTATTATCCTTATAATTTAGATGGGTTATATATTAATTCATTAGGAAAATATTTTTATATCCAATAGTTATTTATTCCAACATTAGAGTTATTCCCCTTGTAATTATCCATATTTTCATTATATAAGAGTAAAATATTTATAATTAAGAGTCATTCACCTATAGAAAAGATTTAATTATTCAATATGTTATTTTAATTCCATTATCATAAGATTATTATATTTTCTAATTTACTTTTAGGTTGACTAGTATTTCATCTTTGATAATCGGATTAATAGACCTAATTCCTAAAAATATGGGATATCGTTAATAAAATATAATACTATTATCCCCTATAAGATCTATGTTTTAAATGTTGGAATTGAAATGTTCATATATATATATATAATAAATTTTCCATGAACATCCCTTGATCATATAAAAATTATATGATTGGTTGGCATTTTATTATAGGTAAGGCCTAAAAAAATTGCAACATGGTTTATGAATCTAGATTTTTAAATTCACGGAGCCCTCTCCTTTTTCCCAATATTATTTATTTCAGTCAAACCATGGATTACCAATGATACATACATGTATATATATGATAACCTTTTATTGGTTCCATTCGTCACCTTAAATGGTAAACCACCAAGTGGATCCTATTGTGTTTTCTGCTTCCTCTTTATATTTTCAATCCTATTTTATTCGAGGAAAGATCATTATAGACACTTGTAATGGGTCACAATGTATTTGGGTCAAGGTTTAGATGATATTTTTTATATGGGTTTTTGAAAAATTCATCCATAGTAATTAGACAAGATAGCATCATCCTGTCACTATTTATGTAAATCGGGTTTCATAGGCAGGTTTTTTGAACATTATTATAGATTTAATTTGAGTATGTTGTATCATCATGATTTTGGTTATAATGAGTAAATAATTGATATTTATATTAACAATATAACATTCTTTAATTGAAGAACTAAAAGGGTTTATATCACTACTTCACATGCAGACATGACTATTATTCATGCTATTGTTCTATGTTATTTTATAGAGAATATGAATGTTTATTTTTATGATTATATGTAATATCATTGTGTAGTTAAGATTCCAACCGTATAAAAACATTTTAATAATAAAAGGCCATGAGAATTATAAATGGAATTACATTACTAATTTATTCATCCTTTGAATTACTTGTCATTATAAATCATATCATTAATAACTAGCGTCTGAATACATTTTGACAATTTTTATTGTATGATTTCATATGTTGGTTATTGCATTATTTATTTCCCATTAATTTTCATTAATAATGGAATTATGATTTTAATTCTATATTAATATTCAATCTACCATATTCTTTAATGTGCTTAGATTTTAATATAATAAAATATCATTTTGAAGGATATGGTGGGGTTTTTCTAATTGATATGGTGGATGTTTGACATGGTTGATGTTGGGGTGGTATAGATTGGTTGGGAAAGTTCTGGGAATCATATTCGAAGGACTTTCATTGTTTCGTTTAAAGCCTTGTTTCTCTTTTATTATTTTTATTTGAATATATATAATTTAATTCAGTGATTCCATTTTATGAAGTATAAATAGTTATTTCATAGTTCTCAAAATTATATAATAAAAATTAAACTAAGACTTAATAAAGTAGTGGTTCATTGATGATTATGATTTTTTGAAAATAAAATATGTTAAAAAAATTAAATTAAATTATTTATTAAAAAATAATGGATGTGAAATATGGTATTATGGTGCTGAATAAAATCACTCTGTCATTATAAAATTGATATGAATATTAATCTTCAATTTTAGGCCACTATATTATAAATTTTTATTATTTTTTAATTATTAATGATAAAATATTTTTACAACTTGAATATGGATTTATAGGAATACTATTATCTTCCTAGGTATTAGTGGTGGTGGTAGGGTTCTCGTTTTGGATGTTAGAGATAGTTCAATTATTGGATCAGTTTTTTTCCCCTATAATTATTTTTTCTATCTTATTACTAATGTTCTATTATTTCTTACAATCCACCTCTCATGTATATTGGGGAAATTGATTCCTATATTTAGCCTCATGTTTGAAGTGTCTTCACAATATCTCGGTTTTCAAGGATATAGATGGTTGAATAATCCCCTAACATACACTATCATTTAGGAAGATTATGGTACATAAGAATATTACAATTAGAATGGATTACAATTAAAGGATAAGTACTCATATGGGAAGTAGGGTCTCATGGTTATGGAATGCATGAGTACGAAAAATATGGAGTATTGTTGTTAGGTTATATACATGTATCTAATTTATAATATCTAATGGTTATTTTATGTGTATATATGACTGGGATGCAATATATTTAAGTATGGTGTATATTTACAAGGGAAGTAATGTATCTCAATCTTATTATATGTTTATAGTAATGTGATGGCTATGACTGTCATTAAGTTGACATGGATATTATGTGATAGAATGAATTTTTATTATGACTTATGGATAGTATAGGAGAACTAAGATATAATACTTTGGGGTTTTGGGTGAATGATTTGGTTGTAAAGTGGTATAATGGTACCATCCTTTTATTTGAATGACTCTAATTTTAGGTTTCCTAATTATCTACAATACATAGAGTGAAATACTCTGTATGGATAGAAATATAGGTGACCAGATTTACGTAACAAGTTAATATTTGTATTTATTCAATGGGGAATTATTATGATTTATCTAAGATTACATGTGTGGTCCTATGATGGAATAACTTGAGTATACATGTATACATAAACCCTATATATATATTTAGGTATTGTATATATATTTCAAGTAAACTAGAAGGACTTGGGGATAGATAAGGGTGATACTAGCTCTAAGAGATTGTTCATGAGTTCTTGGTGTTCTATGTCTCTATCATAGTTTTTTGTGTGTGAAATTTCCCGTTTTAATGATTGAATATATCACATTATATGTAATTTTTTAGGACTTTATTAGTGGATAATATATATGTTCATAGGATATTGAGGGTAATACCTCCCATATGTGAATGTTATGTATCCTCAGTGATGGTTTCCAAATCATAGCCTATTGGAGGAAGACTTCAATGGACACACCCATATTAACTACTAGATTATGTTGGGTGCTAGTGGGTTAGGGTAATGAAATTTGGTTTAAGGTGATGAGAACATCATATAATTAGGATTTGGAATTTTAATATAAAAGAAACTAAAATATGAAAAAAATTAAAAAATTAAAAATTATTAAAACGTACATGATATTATTAATAATGAATGATTAATTTTTAATTATCATGGATAAAATGTAGAAAATGATTATTATATTATCATTTAAATTGATTTTACAAAGAAAATAATTTTAATTATTATATAATCAATTCTAATTTTATGAATCCTTAAATATATTGAATCCATTATTTGTGAGATTTTTATTAGAAATGTTGATATTTTATATCTCCATAAGACATCACATACAATCATGGATTGAAATTTTTTCATACACAAATTAATGTATTTTTTTTTTAAAAAAAAATTTAATAGTACTATATTGTTTTTCTCTATGTATGTTTTTTATCTAAACAATTTGATAACTGAATTGGATTGACATATGCTATTGAAATTTTTATGCAACTAATATAAACCATCTTAGAAATTAAAAATATATAATATATATACATAATAAATATAAATAATATGGGAGTGAAAAAATGTAAAGAATATGGGGATATCTTGGATTGGAACATGATGTTTAATATCCATTAATACTTTAGTGAGTGGGTTTTTAAATATGATTTCAATGGTTGATAATATGTATTTTGAAAAAAATAAGAAAGAAAATTAAAAGTAAAAATTGATAGGAATATGCTGAATTAATAATTTAAATACAAGTTTTTAATGAGTTTTAACCACACATGTGGAATTTGTGGCAATGTGGAGTCATAAATTGTTTCACCATGGCCAGTGGCATTAACCTCACTAAATTATATTTTCATAAAAATTATGGGACAATTACAACCACATTTATTATGATTGTATTCATAGATTAATTTTTTCATTTATGAATTATTTTTCATTGATTGATAAATAAAATTATGAATATATTATAATAATTTTTTGCAATAAATTTTATTATTTTATGAGGTGTAAAATAACTTATATTTCAGGGTGTGATGGTGGAGTGCAATAAAAAAATTATAAGACTTAAAAATATGATTTATAATTATAATTGGGTCTAATATCATATCATTTAATCAATGTTCGTTGTACTATTATTTTCCAATTATTCGTTAAGAACACATTAAAATGTGAAATACCAATATTTATTATGTTCTCTTAAAAGTAAAAAAGTACGGTATTCTTAACATAACATTACCAAAACTTATTCAAATTGAAAAATTAATTTTTAAAGATTAAAATAAAATTGGGATAAAATTTATTCAACTAGAATAATATATGGATCCAACACCAAGAGTCCTTGTATAGGACCACTATGAGAAGAAAATTTAGGTCAGATATATTAGTCACAAATTTTTTATGTGGTTTATATCTAGGGAAAGGGAACTCCAATTTGAATAATTATTCATTATTTATAAATATAATATGATTTTTCACATCTTTAAAAACTTATTGTTAATATATTGTGTATAAGTTAATATTCTATGTGGACCAAGTTGGTTGGTAAATCATTCATAGAAATCTCACATATACTCATTGGCCATTAACTTCTTTTGGATTTATCTAATATAAATGTTCAATAAAATACTACCAGTCACTCATTATATAAATATTATTAAGAAGAGGGTGAGAAAATAATGTTTGGGTTTTTCTATTTTTTCATATATGGGTTCTTCCCATTCATTTAATGTTTGACACCTTATAATCACCTGGAGATGAACTTGTTGTTAAATATTGATCTTCAATTTTGTTGTTTAAAATATATATTAAATTAAAGGAGTGTATTTTTAATTAATTAAATATTTCATATATTTTATTTTAGTTTTTTATTTATATGAAACAATCTAAATAAATTGATCAAGTTTTGGGATTCTTGTTCATGTAATACGTTCATCATATCTTATTTTTCTCCAATTATGATATTTTTGTTCATATCCATTGATTTTATTCTAGATGAACATACCCTTAATCCTTAAAATATAATTCATGTGAAAATTATTAATAATATAAAATTTACGGAAAAAATGAGTTTCTAATCAATTTCATTGATTTTTTAAAGGTTTGATATTATACTCAAATAATTTTATAATTTATGGTACTCGATGAATAACATTGTGTTTCTAAACAAATTGTTCAGAAAAAATAATAAGAAACACATAAAAATATTATATTATAATTTATTAACAAAGTATTAAAGTATATATCACTTTCACTTGAATAATTTATTTATTATAAATTGGGTAATTAATTGAGGCGATCTGCCAGTCATTAAACTATTTAAATTCTCATTGATGAATTTTCCCTTATTTATTTACCACATGAACTTACCCCCCCCCCCCATTTTTTCAAATATCTATCCATTGATAAAATTAAAATATTATGTTAATATTAATTATCTAAATATCGATTCTAAGGAGATGACACTGATTTTTTTCAATTTTATTCTTATTCTTTAGTGTTCTTTAAACCCATATTTTTTTAAAATCCTTTAAAGACTATAAATTTTTTATTCTTTGATTAAATCTATATTCTATTATTAATATTATTCAATTAATTGTTTTTTTATATTCACATTTCAGAAATAATTTGAACATATCCATTAATTTTGTCACTATTTTTTCGTTTTTAATTCAATCTGATTTTATCTTAAATGAGAGTTCTTAATGATTATATTATTTTTAAGATACATTCTAAAAATCTAAAATTTATTCTTTTTTATAATTTTTGGATGTAAAATTCAACTTATATGATTAAGTGCTTATTAAAATGTTTTCGGAACATTAAAATTTATTTGTATAATATTAAATATACTTTCAACATGTATGTGAAATTAAATATGAATAAAAGAGATTGGTGAATTATCGATTCCCAGAAACAAGAATGCATCATCCATAAAAAAAATTTAATATCAATACATCCCCAAGATGCTTTATTTTTTATATTATATACAATTAGAAAAAAAACATTAACTTATAAAACATGTGATTTTTAATCCATTGGACATTTTTTACATTATATGAATACCCTATAAATATATAACGAGTCATCATTGTCTACTAAAAATTATACACATAAGAAAATATTATATACATTTTATAATTTAATTTAGCAATAAACATTCTAAATCGAATCATAAAAAGGGGTGAGAACATTTGATTAGATGGGTTAAACATGAGCTTTAACTGTTAAATATAAAAATTGAGAATTAAATTACCATATTGGTAAATTCATGATACATAAAAAACAAAAACCAAATAAAGAATGGATTATATATCATATCATAAGGCTTATTTTTACATAATACATGAATCAAAATTCTGTGGAAACATGGGTCAATAAACATGATCTATGATATAATATCATGGTCATGATATTAATTATAATACTCTAGATCATATTTACAATATTGAACAAACATCAGTATATGGAAACATTACTTTCATGATCTACACCATTATTTCTAATGCTTACAAGAAAATAAAATATACTAATGAATAATTATCTCACAATAAATAAAATTTCAACCAATGAATTGGTTGGAGATATAAAAACCCACAAATTATTCATCTAGAAATATTGTGTTTACCTAAAAATCATTCACTAATCATATAATAATGAACATCATAAAAAATGTTTTTTTAAAAAACAATTAAATTTTTATATAATAAATAATTGATGGAATGAATGTATTTTTCATTAAATTTTTAAATAGATTTATGTAAGTAAATAATAATTAATTTCATCAATAATAAAAACCTTAAAACCCTTTGGGAAATAGATCGATATCTTTTGACATCATGTAACATTCTAGGAGAATATCATTAATTTATGATAATAAGTCATATGGGCTATAAATCCCCATGAAAATTTGTATATAGTTAGGTCAAAAAATTACTAATTATTCGATGAATGAAATCAAGGAGAACATCCTCCAATCAAAGGAATTAAAAATATATGGTATTCAAAATTGAAATACATTTCATATAAATATAGAATTTAATATAGTGGATGATTAATAAATACAATGGTATTGATGGATAATTCCTAAATAGATAATGAAATTATGTAATTCATCTAGAGAAATAAGTTGGATAATATAACTTCAATAATTAACTTCACTATTGAATAGATGAAAACACTTTTTGAAATTTTTTAATACCAACATTTTAAATAATAAATTTCTATAATCATTAGAGATAATTTTAAAATAAAAATATTAAAATCTAAGGTGAAAATTAATTTCATTGGGAAAAATAACATCATAATGATAAATATTCAAAAAAATTGTTAAAATAATCATATTTAGGTTTTACATATAATCGTTTAAAATAAAATAATTTCCAATTTTGATGAAAATGGTCCATACTAAAAATATATACAATAATTTAAATTTTAATAAAAGAAAATGTAATAGAAAATTTTCTTAATAATTTATTCAACCAAATATAAGAATTTTTTTAAACCATATCATGAATACAAAAATAAAAATAATTATGTTCTTAGCATAGAAGAATAGATGGGGTCTGTTGCACATACTAGAAACACTTCAGTTATAATATGAACCAAGTGGGAATACAATTTTTAGGGGAATTTAAGACACAATTAATATCCAATGAATATGATGATGGTTTTTAAAATAATAAAAATCACAAAAATCAATTATCTTTATAAAACAAATTTGAATGGAAAATAAGATTAGTAATTTAATCCCGTGTGGGTTCTGTAACATTTTAATCAAATCCACCTTAAACATTGGTATCTATTGAATACAAATTAACTTAAATAAAGTAAATGAAATTGATTATGAAATCCTATGATTATTGAAATATACAATAATTATATAGTAATAACCATATTAAATTTTTCATGCAGCACATTAATAAAGATGTCTCGAGTTATTAAATTTAAGAAAATATAACCCTTATAACATTAGAAACTATCATGTAAAAACCCATTGACGGATACTATTACAAATAGAAAATTAAATTCCATTAATAATGAAATTATAACGATAAAACATGTTAATGGGGGAATTTAATAAACTATTACATTGTAAACATGGTGTAAAATAATAAATATTCTTGAAGAGTTGAACATTGGAGACATGAAACTGTAACCACAATTTTATCTTAGATAAAATTTAATCTAAACTTTGATATAAAAAATAATTATCTTAATAAACACATTAAGAACATTAATATTGTCTACAAGACCATTATAAAAATTATTTATAATTATTCTCTATAAGTAGATTTGTTATTTATTATTTATTCATTATATCACGTGTGAGTAATATCTATCATTTTGTACTAGTTTTTTAATAGATTTTATTTTCATAATTCATATGTAAATCTTAATAATTCCTCTATCTTACAAGATAATTTAATTTATGATTCATAATTACTTATTATGTAATAATTTCATTCTGTGGGGATATTTGCTAATTAATTTTAATAATTAAAATTATGATGAACATGTTTTAAAGATTCATAAACAAGGATGTCTATTTTTTAAATATTTTGTTAAATTCTTTACATTACCATTTAAGAAAAAAAATTAATTTCATATATTACCAAAAATTTATTACCCATATTCATCCATTATATAAATTTATATCCATTTCAAATTTTTGATTAAAATAACCCACAAACCAATGTATAACAATTAATTGATGATTATGAATTTCTTAGATGTAATATAATTATACCACAAGTATGATAATATTACTCAGTTTTTTAGTGCAAAATTTCATAATTTAATAGAATATGATAAAATAATATAATGTTCATGATGTTGTTTCATTGTATGAAGCAATTGTTTTTCTAAATGCATATTTGGAATGGTAAATTTTTCATGATTGTTTATCGATCGTATTAATACAATGTATTATAATTTATCCTTAAATAAAATTAATAATTACACAATTATCATATTTAAAAATTTATCCCATTATCGTGACCAACCATTTATGAATTTGTTTAATGGAAAAAATGGAAAACCATTGTTCCATGGAGGTGGTAGTCCTCATGTACACATAGATGATTATTTCAGTTTCCATAGAATGAGGCAAGGGAGTAATATGTATTATCATGTATGAATGTAACATATGAAATAAATATCACACTTATTTACGAAATTCGATCTTAGTCATATGCTTTTATGTATGTGAAGGTATATGAACCATGTTGCTTTGTTGATGTGGTAATCCACCCAACGCAAGAGACACACCTTTCTTTTGATAAATAAAAACAATTGGTTTATTTTTGTACCGTAATTATAATAATGACTAATATAATAAAAATAAATATATTTTAATATTATGATTCTGTAATTGATTTTTTAGAAGAATAAATTCATATTAATATAGAAAAATTAGAATGTGTCACTTAGGAATTTTTACCTATATTTTTGGATTTTCTCCATTTAAATGGGTGATAATATATTATGGGATGGTATTTTGAGAATAAATGAACATATTGAAATATTTTAAATATTTTAAGGATAGGTTTTGTTAGTGTTTCGGATGCAATAATTGGGTTTTTGTGTGAGAGGAAGTATGGAGATTAGTTCCCATTTTTTAGAGAAATAGATAGCATTATAGTAAATCCCCAAGTCCGTTGAATAATATAAATTCGTTCTCAATAATATTAGTTTAAACATTGAGAAATAATGGACAGTGAATGGGATAATTCTGAGAAAGTCTTCAACCAACCATTCCCACAAATGTTTTAATCATTTTTGTAGTCATTCCCTCTTAGTTTAACACTTTTTACCCCTTTTGATTTTTGTTGAGGTAACTAGTTCTTATCAAAGTAGTTTACTATTTATTATTGAAAATAATCTATTCCAAAATAATTAATTTGTACATAATGATTTCCAATATTAACTGAATTTTATTATATAATTATTTTAAGTGATGAAAATTAAATTTAAAATAATACATATATAATATGTTAATAATTTTTATGAAAAATATAAATGATGTTCTAAATTTTAAAATAGGGGTTTGTATATTAATATAGTTTTTTTAATTATAATTTCAATTATGAAATATATATTTGTTCTTAGAAAAAAAAATCATGAAAACCAAAATTTTACTTGTAATCTCACAATGTCATAAAAATAATTTTATTTATAAAAATAGTATTTTTCACTATTCAATAAAAAATCCGAATTATTAGAAAAATTAAAAAACATTCATATATGAATTTTATTTCATAAAATTATGATTCTAGAATTTATAAATTTAACTTAAAAATAAATTCAATAAATACTGTGAACAAATAGTTTTTTTATAAAATATTTTTTTTTGGTATATCAAATATTCTATTCACATTATATTTTTCCATAAATTTGTAAAACGAATAAAATATTTATTCTATAAAATTATTATTCATAAAATATTTTTTTTTCAGCATCAGAGTGGAATTTGTTAAAATAATGCTAAAAGGGTACTTCACTTCATAACCATGATATAATTCTGCGTACTTAATAATTCTACTAATACAATACATTGATCCATTTATGATTTTAAGTAAATGTTTTTTTCAATTTTGGATTGTATTTCCTTGAGAAAATTTCTATTATAATAACATTTAATTAAGTAAAATACACAGGAAAATAAAATGTTGTTACACCCCCAATAAATTACATCCCCATAAATTTACATATTACTCAATTAAACAGTTAATTTCTTCCCAATATGTAGTTTAATTTCCAATGTGGGTTCATCCTCAATGTCACAACATTGAATAATGAACACACATTTTAATTAATAATATGAATATAAGAAAAGTTGTGTTTTTTAACCATTCGTGTTAAATACGCCAATATGACAGGAGTAAATTTTTTTAGAGGGAGTTCATAATTATAATTATATTAATAAGTTCTCATGGGTGGTATTTTAAATGTGATTATATACTCGTATATTTTATTGTTTTCCAGAGACCTATTCAAATCCTAATATCACATTAAATTTAATTAAATAATTAAATTTTTTGTTTTTATAAGAATCAAAATACTAAAAATGTAAATTATGGTGAATATATATACTTCAGAACTAGTTTTTATTATTATTATCTAGACATTAAGAAATCAGTGAGGTTATTTGATGTCTTTATATAACATATTATGCACATAGAGGTTTTTTGAATTATATACAAATTCAAAATTAACATTTCCTGTGAGGATATTCAATATTACTCACTCCACGTTATCTTCAAATCTCAGTTCCATGGTTGGGGTTGTATAAGCATTCCATTGTTTTGGAAGTTGTTTTTAACCATCATATTCAGGAAATAACTTGTATAAGGTCCTTTTTAAACATAATTAAGACAGTAAACTATCAATGGTACATTAGGATAAAATATTTTTTCATTTCACTATGTTGATTGAGATCTTCATTATTATATATCAATTTTTAACTCTATTACCTCTTCCGTAGTGAAACCATATCCTTGTTCCATTATGTAATTACCCAGTATGATTTTTACAAATATTATTGAGATGAATAGATTTAAACATTCATTGCTCCATCATCTTAATAACCTGAAACATCCAGATAATCCATTATTCTCATCAATAGTGTGTTTGAAAAATCTATTGAGTTTACATTGTTAAACATAATTTTTGATATGTGGTTCTACAAAGTTTCAAATTTTTCATTCCATATATTATCTTGTGAGGTTGCGCATTGGGACAATATTTTCATTATACATTGAATTACGTGTTAACATGGTTCCATCATGCCTCATCCATTACTAAAAAGTATTAAATAACGAGTGGTGTATAATTAACACCATATGATTATTATTTTATGATAATTACTTTTCAAAAACAACAAAAAAAATATCTTACTTTTCAAAATTATTACATCATCATTCCATTCAAGAAAAATATCTCTTATTTAAATCAAGGTTTGTTTAGTTTGAGATCTCTTATACTTCTTATCATACCTCATTAACATAATAAAACATTTATAATTCATTATAAATATTATTTTATCTACCAAAATAGTTCCCTCAAGAGTGTGAAATCATGTAGGTAGTTAATACAATTTACCTTTCACCAGGTCATAATGGAGTTAATACACTATACTGCCATTTTAGGGTTATTACCCCTAAGAAAGATCCTTGAAAGAGACAAAATCCACCTGAAATATCTAAAGAATTTTTCTATATAATGACCCATTCATAACATAAATGTATATTAAATCATTTTATATGAATTTTCGATACATTATAAAAATAAATTCATGAGGACTATATGGGTTTTGTTTCACTGTAATCATGGAAAAAAAGCTTCTATCATGGTGAAAAATCATCAAAATCCCCCATAATGATATAAAACTTTAGTACATCAACCAAAATCCTTTTTTCATAACGTATATAATTGAAACAAAGTAAAGGAGTCATCTTATATTCTATAAAATAAAAAATAAATGAAATGTGTAAGTATATCATGTACTATAGGGTATGGAATAGTATCCAAATATTTGAAGATCGTACCATGTACATAAGTGAACATAATAATGATTTAATTTTCATAAGACTGATTAAAAGATATTTGAGAGAAAAATTCATGAGTTTTTTACATAAGAATGATACATGGAATTTTTTCATGAAAATAATAATAGAAAATCTTATATTATAGCAACCTACCAGGACTTTTATAACATGATAGGCTTGGGTTATCACCCATGTAACTAATTCAATCATTGGATGAAAACACATGTACCCTCTTACATCTATGATTTCTCTATAACCCATGTTTATTCATTATTTTGGACTTGTTCAAATACTCATGTACCCTCTTACATTTTCTATTGGGCCACAACCATTGAACCTTCATGTTTTTAGGCTTTAGCTACAACCCAAGTACCATCTTACATTTATTCTTCTACTACAACTGATGTACCTTATTTGTTTTTATGATTTGGAAACAAATTATGAACCCTTTGAGATCATATACATCATATAATTACCCAATCAATTATATATAGATATATGTTACACCTGTATCTTAATAAAATCAACCCTACATGTACCATAATATAATATAACTTTTATCCTATCATGACCCATAAAATGAGATAAGCTTTATAATCATAAAATATTAAACCAGGAAATTAAATGAGAATAATTCAAATTTCATAACGTCATCAACTATGAAAATAGATAGGTTTAAAAATAACTTTATGATTGCATACATCGTAAAAAGAAGTGGACTTCAAAAGGATAAAACTCATGGAAGTGAAATAGTTATCTTAAGCATCATTCCCCAAACCAAAAACCATTTAATAAAGAATACAAATTTAACCTTCGGATAATTTCCTTGAAGGGCATGAGTAATATCAATGGATTATATATTAAAAGTAAAATTAATTTTAATTCTATTTTGAAAACATTCCTAGTTGTAAAAAACAGTTATTCATTGAAAAAAACATTCTAACTTAAAAAATTTTGAGAAAACATTTCAATAAAATTTATAAAATAAGACTGAAAACCCTTTCAAAAAAATTTCTTTAATTATATATTTTTCAAAAATATATTTAAAATCAAACTTTTAAATATGAAAATAAATATACAAATAATTTATGGAAGGTAAATCTATACATGGAAAACAAGGTAAAAAGAATAATCATTATCCATGGTAAAAACACTAGATTAATGCCTCTTTGAAGAATTGACCAGATGATTCATTTGAAAAAATTGGTAAAATAAAAAAATGTTAAAATTTATTTTAATGATTTATTAGTATTTTATAATATTCTTCAAAATCCTTTTTTAAAAAAATTGTTTTTTAGGAATTCAAATTTTCTGTTGAAGAGAGAGTAATGTCGGGCTTTTATAAAAACTAAATCTTTAATATATTATGTACCAAAGAGTGTAAATAAGGTACCAATATATTAATATATCATGAATAATCACATTATAAAAAACATAATGGATTTTATCAAGTGATGTATTACAGGATTTCATCAATTGATTCATATACATAAATAGACATGAAATGTGATGAGATTGTTTTAATAAAATATTACTACTTGATAACATTGTACCATACTCCCTATTTAATAAAATTAATTAAAATGAATTATATCATATCATTTATTGAATAAAATTATTTATATATAATTTCAAATGATGTATATACACCTCACGGAAAAATATTTGGTCATAATAATAAATGTGTCTAAAATAAGAGCAATTGATACAAAACTGTCTTTCCGATTTGGCAGCTTTTGAAACATTGACCATGTTAAATAAAGAACACTTAATGGATATTTAAATACTCATAAATTTATGTATAAACATAATTTAATAAATCTATTTGTATTATTCACACAGCATTAAGGGAATGGATTCCGATTAAAGCATGTATCTCGCGAAAATAAAAAGTGAGATGAAATCCCATTACTGAGTGTCTCAGCTCTCATTATACACATTCAAAACACCTATATAAAAAATATATATTATTATACATATTATACAAGAACCATATTATTATATCTAAGACTATATATGGTTTTATTATTACCTTTTGTTATCTTCTTCTTTATAATCATATGTTAAGGTTTATCATCATGTAATACCTACTTTGTTCTTTACATGTGCCTAAATTTGATATATATTCAGTACATACAACAATATAATTATCCCATAATGAAAAAACCATATGAATATAATTTATATTCGTTATTTTTTTGTTGTAAATATCTATAGAATCCATATTTCTGAAATGTAATTCATCTTTTATAGAGAAGGTAAGTCGTATATACACATGAACGATGTTTCTGTTTTTATTTTCATATAGAAAGAAAGAAAGAAGATGAAAAATTTGTATATATGTATATAATATAATTAAATTAGTGTTATATTATTATATATATCATATAATTTTCCTAAACCATTTTTATTCCATTACATGTATTTTGTAAAATAATCACATCACATTGAGGGGGTTGTAGTTCATGCTTCCTCATACAAAATTATCATACTTACACTAACTAGAATGTAAAAAAAGATATGTATTATGAAATGACATATACGATTAAATACATAATAAATATAAAAAATAACATATATAAACATAGTTTCCATCATAATTTCCACAATGAGATGTGGTGAGGCCAAAATAAAAAATCATCATTTTGTGAGGTGGTAGTTTAACAAACACGTCAACTGTATGTTTGATACCCATTAAATAGAGGTGTGTGAAAGTTTTGTTCAAAACATTATCCTAAAAACATCCTAGTATATTTATTATACTTTTTTTATTATACAATAATGAAATTAAAATTTTTATTGGGTATTGAAGTAATATAATATAAAAGAGTTTGAGAGAAAGTATTAACTCTTAATCAAGTTGCTTCTTTTGTTTTGTGCCAAAAGGCCTTCATGGAATAAATTATCCCCAAAGAGAGGATTCAAGGATTAAGGGATGTATTTTGGGAATATTTCTCCTATAATGGCCGATCATATGTTGTTTTAGAGGACTTTATGAGAGGTATATGTGGTATCCATTAATTGGGAAGCGGGAGTGGCACTCTTGTATACATGTGAAGAGAAACTTCCAACACATTTTTCATGTTTCAAGTGTAACCAATAATAATCCAAAGTATATAAAATAAAGTATAGGGTTTATCTATGGACATCCAATTCACTTTGTACAAGTTTATATATCTTTTTGGGCCTTAATGTTATGGTTTCGTCCCATATTATGATTACTTTATCCTTAATCAAATTAAATAATTTTAATCACATCAACTAATTTTTATGGTAAAAAATAGTGTTGAAATTATTATACATTATAAATTATTCTGATTCCAAATATCATGTCATTTCTTCCAAATTCTAATCATATAACAATTATAAATTTATCTAATATTAATCCCGTTGTAGGGTCGACAATGTGTGTTTTTAAAATAACAAAAATCTAATGTTTTCTACTTTTTTAGATCCAATATCATTGTGAAATTGGTCTTCATGAACTAATACATATTAATTTATAAAAATATTATCTAATTAAATTTTTACAGAAATATAAAATATAATTTATCAATATAAATAAATTAAATGAAAAATATGTTTTGTAGAAGAAATATGTATTTTTTACTATTGATTAAAAAATGAATCCTTGTAGAAAAACACAAAATAATATATATATACATTAATATTATGGGTATATTTCAAATATAGAGTTTATTTTTACATATTAAGTCTATAAAATCACTAAAATTGAGATTTAAAATGGGTTCTCCCTTAAAAAAGGTAAAACTACATTTATAACAATATATATTTTTATGTATAAAATAAGTTGTTTTATTTAAATTATTTAATTAAAATATTTTTAAATAATATCAAATTTTTTATATTGAATATATAAAATATATTATAAATTAATATCACTCACTAATTGTATTTAATTTTATTTATTAGTTTAAACAAGCTTGATAAAAATAATAATATTACCTTTTTTATTCAATCGACTTTCACATTCATTTAAAATTTATTGGCAACCTATGAATTCATATTATAATTTATAAAGTATATATTCTCATAAATTAGTTACTAATATTCATAAAGTCTAATTTAACATCCAGTTTATATCGTATTATACTAAAAAATCATATTTATATAATATATTATCATTTGTTAAACCTTGTTCTTCCATGATACACAAGCCATCGAGGAAACTCATTATTGAAATTAACATAAGTATCATCGGTGTTATATGTTGATCAAGATAATATTTATGTTTTATGTTGTGTATAATTATCTTTTTTTGTATAATGAAATCCAATTATAGTTATTTAATATAAAATAAACAATCTTCTTTGTTTTGTGATATGAAAATTATCAATAAAATTTAAATAAAATAAAAATTTCCAAAGTTCTTGGGGTGTTACATTATACATCATTTGAAATAAATTTCACCCTCAAAATTAATCTTCGATATCAAGGTTTTAATAGTTGAAAGTTTCATTCATAGAAACCATCATTGAGAAAATTAATTTTAAAATATCCCTTAAAATGGGAATGTTAAAACTATAATGGTTGCACAATGTAATGTATATCTAATTTTACACATTGGTGTACATAAGTTAGAAGTGAAAACGCAGACATTTAACAAAAATATAAATATCATGTTATGATAAAGAATGGTAGAGAATAAGGTTAGAATAATGTTAACAATCATAAATCCATTAATCTATGAGGACCAGAGGAATCATATGATTCTTCAGAATTTGATGTACTAGGATAAAATTTTTTGTTTAAAGATCATTTTTACTAATGTTAAATAATTTTCATGAAAATATATACTTTCATGATCTCAGGAAAACCTCAACCTTCTTTTATTTCTTAAGGCGCATCACCTATTTCTCTAAAAAGGAAGGAAAATTTTTAATACCTAAAGTGGTAAAAGATCATGAGATTTATGATATTAAAACTCATATGTCGTCAATTATCATGAACACCACATTTTTATAATAGGTTATCTGATATGCACAAATTATCATGTAAAAAAGATAATATTTTATTCTCACAATCATCATCCAAATATTCATTTAATCATTCCATGATTAGTTAACCCCATAACCATTCAAATAGATGAAATTTAAAATGTTTGGGAAGAATGTCATGAAATAACCATAAGATTAATCACCCATAAGAGACAAAGTGAATCATGTTTTTCATATTCTAAACATTTTAATAACATTATTAAATATTCACTTCAGACATATTAATAAACATAATTACCTCAAATCCTTTTAAAGAACATGAAATCTTCCTTATTCTAATGATTACTTGATATATTATTTAAATCCATGATGTTGTAAAATTCATATTTCATGACACATATAATTTTTTAAATTATAAAATCTCATGTAATTTGTACTAAAAATTTATTTATTCATATCCGACATATAATTATACAAATATAATTATCTCAATCATAAGAATTAATTAATGGTTACCTACCCTTAATCAAAAAAATTCTTTTTAATGAAGTTAATTATTATTTCTTCATCTACATTTAAAATTTCATGTTCATTTTTTAATGAAAACTTATATTGAAAATAATAATATATTTCATGATTCATATTACATAATATGTGAATTGAAAAGAATACTTTATTCATCAAACATTATTCTTAATCCATTTCTCAGGTTTCGTCAACATATTCCTTAATACCTCCATCCATGAATATGAAATATGAATAATGTATTAATTTTACTCATCCAATATATAATTTTTCTTCTTATTTATATGGTAAATAATACTGGAAGAACATCACATACCTTTAAAATATTGTTTGTTGTCTCCTTATCTTTAAAAGTATTACCGTTAATTCTACCACCTTCCTTATTCTCTTTATGACATTTTCACTTGGGAAATCGATCCAGATAATGACCATACATTCCATGTCTAAAACATTATCTTTTAAGCATGTTCCTTCTAGTTATCCCTATTGACTAAAAATAGAAACCATAGCATCAGAAACATTTATCATATTCAGATACCATATAATAATGAAAAATTACTTATATGGGGCCTAGATCATGGATCATACTAATATAATATATGAAACTTTAGGTTTATCCTAGGATATTCATCATCATAATCTAATATATGATTCATGATTATTTTTGAAGAGTTTTTGAATTCCCTAATCATATCCCATGGGGGTGTTAAACAAGCTTTATGGAAAGCCATGTTATAATGTACCAAAATAACCGCAGTTAGGCTTAGAACATCTTGTTACAGGTTTTAACCTGAGGAATAAATGTACCAAATCCACATCCACCTATATAATCTATACATGGATGTATTTATAGGAAACCACTTACTCTATCCATTACCAAAATCCCTGGACCATTTCGTATATGAGGACTCATCCATATACTCATCCAAAAAGGCATCCCTAGACATTTCCTTAGAATTATACATAGGGATATCATAAAATATTTATCATACTAATTTCCAACGATAGAATAATCATTTCTATTTATACCGACTATAATGAACCACGCATAACAAACATATATATTATATTATTTTATATTAATATATGATTTATTACAAAAAATTAATGTATGGGGACCATAAAAATTTAGTGTCTTTGGAAACATGGTAACTTCTTATTAACCTAATAATTCACCATAGTGGCACACCCTAGGGTCGATCACAAGTAGGCCGCTCAAACGAACTATTTCCCTATTGTCACTATTTATAATATAACTAATACAAAAATATATTAATAATATTAATGGGGGGAAATAATATCAAATGCATAAAATATAAATATAATAAATAATAATGCAATGCAATATAGAATGTAGTTAGAAGAAAGAAAGTAGGTAGTTGTTCTTCGGAGGTCGTGGTGGTTGATATCATTGTTTAAAAAGAATCTCAAAATTCAATTCAATGAGGTGATCAATACCTATCACACCTCACCTTCTAATTTGAATTGTCATTAACTGATACAGAGACCTCTGCATATGGGGTAATGCTCTTCCTAAAGTCAGCTCAGATACCTCTTTGCTTACCATCACTACTCATGTCATACTCCACCGTATGTACAACACAAATAGCGAAGGGAAGGAAAATTTATAAACGAGAATAAGATATTAGTGGTAGAGAAAATGGGGAGACCGCTCACCATAATCGATTTAACCACCACCAAAAATATTAGAATTGAATAATGGGATTAGAAAATATTGTACAATATCTCAATCAACTCACCATTCCCTCCCTCGAACAAGCGCTAAGGTTAGTAATAGAGAGATAAAAAATGAGAAGGAGATAGTAAATAAAGAGAAGTATTAATGAAAATAAAATAAAGAAAAAGATTTTAATATATAAGAAAAAAGAAATGATTAAAATATAGAGAAGATAATAGAAAAAACAGATAATAAAAATAAAAAAAGAGAAGAGATTAGTAAGAGATAAAAGAAAATAAGGAAGAGAAAAAGATAAAAATAAAGATTAAAAAAAAGAAGATGTATAGTGAGAATGTAGAATAAAAAATATTAAAAGAAAAAGATAGAAGAATAATAGAAAGAAGAAATGAAATGGTGAATGATATGATGAGAGAAATATGAGAGAAAAAGATATGAATTGATTGAATGGAAAAAAAAATTTACAAAAAATAAATATCTTTTTTAAGAGGATGAATATAAAAAATAGAAACAAAAAAGAAGAAGAAGAGAGAAAGAAAATGTATATAGATAAAGAAAATGATATGAATATATTATGAAAGAGAAAAGAAAAAATAGTTAGATGAAATGTGAAAAATATAATAGAGTGAAAATTGAATAAAATTAAGAAGAAATAGAATATAAAGAGTATTATTGTAAAGAGAAATAAGAGATGATGATTATTTTGATAAGATAAAAGAATAGTATAATGAATAATAGAAAAAAATATATAGATAAAAGAGTAACCTCCCAGGAAATGACGCCAAATTGATGAGATTGGTTTGTCACGAACCACAATTCAATTAATTTCTTATTAACCATAAAAAGTACCATAGTGGCACACCCTAGGGTCGATCACAAGGAGGCCGCTCACACGCACTAATTTCCTATTGTCCGTATTACAAAAAATAACTAATAGAAAAATATATTAATAATATTAATGGGGGGAAATAAAATCAAATGCATAAAATATAAATATAATATATAATAATGCAATTAAATATAGAATGAAATTAGAATAACTAACCTCGGTGCTTGTTCGAGGGAGGGAATGGTGGGTTGATTGAGTTATTGAGCTTTAATTTTATTATCATTTATTCAATTATATGAATTTTGGTGGTGGTTAAAATGATTACAGTGAGCGGTAGCCCTGTTTTATCTCCCAAAAATTTCTTCTTCTCGTTTATAAATTTTCCTTCCCTTCGCTATTTGTGTCGTGCATATAGTGGAGTATGGCATGAGTGGTGATGGTCAGTGAAGAGGTCTCCTAGCTAACTTTAGGAAGAGGATTACCCTCTATGCAGAGGTCCCAGTATGGGGTAATGACAATCCAAATGAGAAGGTGAGGTGTGTCAGGTCTTGATCACCTCGTTGAATTGAATTTTGAGATTCTTTTTAAACAATGATATTAACCACCATGACCTCCTAAGAACTACTGCCTTCTTTCTTTATTCTAATTTCATTCTGTATTTAATTGCATTTTTATATATTATATTTATATTTTATTCCTTTTAAATTATCCCCCCATTTATATTATTATTATATTTTTATATTAGTTAACCTAATAATGCACCATATTGGCACATCCTAGGGTCGATCACAAGGAGGCCGCTCAGACGTACTATTTTCCTATTGTCACTATTTATAATATAACTAATATAAAAATATATTAATAATATTAATGGGGGAAAATAATATCAAATGCATAAAATATAAATATAATAAATAAAAATGCAATGCAATACAGAAGGAAGTTAGAAGAAAGAAAGTAGGCAGTTGTTCTTAGGAGGTCGTGGGGGTTGATATCATTGTTTAAAAAGAATCTCAAAATTCAATTCAATGAGGTGATCAAGACCTATCACACCTCACCTTCTCATTTTAATTGTCATTACCTCATACCAAGACCTCTACATATGTGGTAATGCTCTTCCTAAAGTCATCTCAGATACCTCTTTGTTGACCATCACTACTCATGTCATACTCCACCATATTCACAACACAAATAGAGAAGGGAAGAAAAATTTATAAATGAGGAGAAGATATTAGTGGTATAGAAAATGGGGCGACCAATCACTATAATCGATTTAACCACCACCAAAAATCATAGAATTGAATAAAGGGATTAGAAATTAAAGTATAATAACTCAATCAAATCAACATTCCCTCCCGCGAACAAACATCGAGGTTAGTAATAGAGAGATAAAAAATGAGAATGAGACAGTAAATAAAGAGAAGTATAAAAGAAAATAAAATAAAGAAAAAGATTTTAATTTATAAGAAAGTATAAATGATTAATATATAAAGAGAATAGAAAAAAGAGATAATAAGAATAAAAAGGAGAAGAGATTAGTAAGAGATAAAAGAAAATAAGGAAGAGAAAAAGATAAAAATAATGATAAGAAAAGAAAAGAAGAAGAAGTATAGTGAGAATGTAGAATTAAAAATACGAAAAGAAAAAGATAAAAGAATATTAGAAAGAAGAAATGAAATGGTGAAAGATATGAAGAGAGAAAGATGAGAGAAAAAGATATGAATTGATTGAATGGAAAAAATAAATTAACAAAAAATAAATATATTTTATTCTTTTCACTATTTTTCTTTTTTCATCTACTCTTCTATTCTAATTTATTATACTATAATATTTATATTTCCTGTTTTTTTCTATAATCTATTTTGTTTTTATTCCTAAATTCATGTTATCTTTATTCTTTTATTTATCTCAATTCTTCTATGTTTCTTTCTTTTTCTTTCTCTTTTCTTTTCTTTTTATCTTCTTCAATATCTTTTCTTTTATTTTACTTTATTCATTAGTTCTCAATTTTTAGTGGAGTTGAGAAGGGAATAACGGTGGGAGAATACATAAAATAAAATAATTGGAAGAAAGGAGGTGTGAAGAGGAATTCTAAACTATTATATACTAAAAATAAAATAAACTATTGCAATAAAAATACTCAACCATTCCCCTTGAAAATGGATATCCTTGTAAAAGAGACAAGAGATACGTATTTATATGGAAAATGGTTGATCAAATCTCAACTCAATTCTATCCTCTGGATTGTACAGACATTTACACCCATAAAATGACCGAATTGGTAAATGTTCCTTTATTGAAACTTGTTCTTTTTCTTCTTCCACGTCCCTCCACAACATTTCAGCCAGATTGTTCCACATATAATAGAGTTATGACTGTTTTGGGACGGACAATTAAATATGTCCAAGTGACTCTTCGTCTTCCACAACTCCAACTTCCCATGACATTAAGACCTTGTAGTCAGCTGATTCAGATGTGGACTCCTTAATGAACGATGTTAATTAATTATTCCTCCATCTCCTTGTTGAATATCAGCTCCATTGGATCGGTCAACTTATAGATAAAAGCTCAGCATTAAAACATTCCAATCTGTACACAGTTTTTAAGGCACAAATTGTGATCTGATTTTGGGCCACCAAATGTTTCATTTAGCTGGGTCTCCAGAATCATGAAATTCGGCCCATAATATAAGGAAACCTACAAATAAGGAATTTCACAATTTGGGTCAGTGTATAAAATTATATGGCTGAAATAATGAAGTGAAATAAAATAGTAAAACAGCAAAATTAAACCATTTTTGCATTTGAGCTCAAAATTCCACCAAATCATTAAAATGTGACAATTGCACAAAAAAATAACACTACGGTGGGTATTAGAACATCGAAATACAGTATAAAATATATGAAAATTATAGCTTCATTACATGGAAACAAAATATTCTATTCGGGTGAAATATCATAAACATATCCAATAAATAACTCAACATTTAGTACATAAAATTGAAACCATTCATCATAATCTAGGGAAAGGAAACATAAGAAAGCAGTGATCGTAGTTGACCAATAAATTAAAATATAAGAAATTCATAATAATAACATGAACAAAATGTTCTGGATCTTTAGAATAACATCTGAATATCATATCCTACATAATGACGATCATAATAAGAATTTTCATTGCATATGATGTATATAATTACATAATTAAGATAATAAGTCATGAAATAAAAACATGGGAATGATAAAAGAAATTTATGGAATGAAAATAGTAATATTAAATCTTATGTTAAGGCTACCTACCATGACCTTTATAACATGTTTGTCTTGGGCTATGAACCGTGTACCAGCTTTGGGCATGGGCTAAAAACACATGAACCCTCTTACATTTAGGATTTTGCTACAACCTAGGTACATTTTTTCAGACTTAGGTGGAAACCCATGTACCCATATATGTATAGTATCAGATACATCTCATCTACCTTCCTGTTTTAATCTTTGGTCTACAACCTGTATAACCTCTTACTTTTAGGCTTGGACTACAACCCTTGTGCCTTCTTCCATTCAGGAATACGATAAAATTCATGTACCATTTGATCTCTTATACAACCCATCCTTACCCAATTCATTGTTAGGAGATATAGGTTCTTCCAATATTGTAATAAAATCATATATACATGTTCTATAAGATAATAAATATATCATCATATCATGACCTATAAAAAGAGATTTTTTTTTGTAAACATAAATAAATATAATATGATATGAAATATGTATCATTAAAATTAAATAAAATAATTACTTATGAAAATATATATGTTTCAAAATATCTTCATGAAAGCATAACCCATGAAAAGAAGCTGGTTTCAAAGGAATAATACCCATAGAACTGAAACAGGTGTCTGAAGAATCATTCCATCAAAACATAAACCAGTAAAGAATTAATATAAATGGAACCTTTTTATAAGTATCTATAAGGTAATGAGTAACATAAACTTAGATTTTCATATATTATAGATAAAATGATGGATATTTTTAAAACAATTCTTGAGGTAAAAATCCTTTCTTCTTTGAATAATTGAACTTTAAAACAAAAAATCATTTTAAAAATGTTTTCATTATAAACATATAAAAGATGATTGAAAACTATTTCAGAACAATTTTATTGAAAAAATATTTCAAAATAAAATTCATCAAAATTTAAATATTAAACATGAAAGGGAATCATTAATGAATTAATAGTGGGTTAATCTGTACGTATCGTATAAGGTAAAAAATACATTCCTTTAGAGGAGTAAAAACATTATAAAATTGCATCATTCTTGAAGTGAAAAAATGATTCTTTTGAAAACATAAAAAAATAAACTAAAGGTAAATTTTATTTTAATTATTTTAGGATAGTAGTATAATAATATTGGAAATCCTTTTTAGAATCATTTGTTAAGGATCACATATTTCCACCGAAGATATTGTAAAGTTAGGCTTTCTTATAAAAACATTCTTAACTATATTATGTACATAAGAGTAGAATATAGTACCAATATATTATTATATTATTAATAACCAATTAATAATAAAATTAACGTGTGTTCTTAAAATATGGATGGTAATATTTCATCAAAGGAAGCATAAACAAAAAAAACAAAAAAAATGGATGACATAGTTTCAATAAAATATTATAACTTGGTAACATTTACCACACTACCAATTTTTGAAAATTAAATTACAGGAATCCTAAAATATCATTAACATAATAATATTCATGATATGAAATTTCATTGGATGTATATACCCCTCATGGGGATATATAGGTACATAATAAACATGTGCATTATACACACCACATAAAAAATAAGGACTGTATGGATTTTGGGTTTTTTTGGGACACATTGGATGAACCAAAGTGTTTTTAGAGGGGTAAAGAATATGGAGAGGTGGTGGCCTTTATTGAGGAGGATTGGTACTCTTGTAAATATTTGAATAGATAATTCCACCCATGTTTTTCATGTTTCAAGTGGATCCAATAATGAAAACAATTCGATAAAATTTAGAATAGGATATAATTATGGAAATATAATAAATTTTGGAGATATTTATAGGACATTTTTGGTCTTAATATTAGGGTTTAGACCCTTATTATGATTAATTTAACCATAATCGATGTGGATAATTTTAATCACGTTCACTAATATTTTTTGTCAAAAACTATGTTGACCTTATAGACATTATAAATTATCTTGATTCCAAATATGTAATACACATATAAAAATTTTAATCACAAAAGGGGAAGAAATTAATTTAAAATTAATTTCATAGTCAGGTCATTAGTGCAATGTTTTTGAAGTTATAATATTCACAAGATTACAGTGTTTTTACATCCAATTTCAATTTCAAATTGATCTAAATGAAAAAAATATTATATTAATTGGAAAAAAATATATATTATAACTATTATTTTTAAAACATATTAAATATTATTTATTATTTTAAATAAATTGGATGAAAAATCCATTTTGAACTATAAATGTGTATTTTTAACAATTCATTAAAAAATGAAACATTACAGAAATATAAATAAACATCTTTACATAATTTTTATGAT